>JABFPB010007759.1:0-10693 GCA_022817645.1 Ceratoteleas bidentatus | reverse complement strand
AAAAGCAATTTTTTTACTATAAAATTGCAATATTTGTCGCGTTGAAGTATTATTTCAAAGTATAACAATGGTTACATCAATTTGAATGCAAATACTTTAAATGCATTTTTCTCGAAATCGCTTAGAATGGAGTTACCTGGTTTTTCCCGACCACCACTGAATTAGTTGCAGTTTTTTATTGAGAACTTTCTGGTATAAAAATCTCATTTTCGTCAAAAATAATACATACGTGTCCTTTTCCTTGGAACGGTAGTATTGAACATACCACTCGTTTTCAGTTTCTAGGGTGTCTTAACCCTTTAATGGTTTTTAAATGATATATTCAAAGCATCTTTCTTCATTTTATCGCTGTTAGTATACGTTTAGAGAAATTTTCATTAGAAAATTACATCACTTGCACGTCCTAAAAAAAACATAACATTAATCAAGTCTAAACGTTAGAAAGTGTTTACATTTAAATTTAAAACACTTGCTTTTGCATTGTATACTGAACACTTCAAAAATGAAACAATCTAGAATATGGTCCCGGGCTTAAACGGTTAACGCCGTTTTTGATCTTCCACCTTTCGGAGGATCTCGGCTACCGGGCCCCGGGACGCTGGACCGGAAATTGCCCGTCGACGGGCGAATTCGATTTTCATTAGCGACGAATACGAATGCCAGCGTCGTGCGGTTAATTAGCCCCGTGTACGTTCGGGCGACGAGCGCGCGGGTTAATGCCTAATGGCCTCGCAAATCCGAAATCAGGTCAGCCCGCTTCGAGCACATTTTATTTCGCCGAGCGGCCCTTTAATTGTTCCTCGGGGCGTCATCGATTTCCCGTCCGGCAGAGGGCGCAGGGTGCGATTCGTCAGATTCGCGGAATCTGACCCATCGCCTGTTTTGTTTCAGACGAAGGTGAGGAAGGCGAAGAACAGAATCCCGCAGGTCGTGCTGAAGAACGAGGAGCGCACGTCGAGTCTGGGCGTGCGGCTCATTTTGAAGGAGTTCTGCATCGAGTTCCTGAACGGCGTTTACAACCCGGTGATGCGTTACGCGAGATCGTACATTGCGAGTGCGGACTTTGGGTCCGGCGACGCGACGTACTATCTGTGGGCGCTGCGCTTTTTCATGGAGTTCAATCGCAATTATAAGTTCAACGTGAAATTTGTAAGGTAGAGACTCAAAGAGGGATTTGTAACATTGGAATGGAGTTTCGTTAGGGGATGTATTGTGCTTTTGGGGAAACTTTATGAAGTGCGGGAAACTGTTCTCCAAAATGGCTAATTCGGTTTTTTTCTGTCCATTTTATGATATTAATTTGTAGGAGTGGCAAATGAATTGAAGAAGAAATTCATGCCTAAAACAATTTTCATTGATTACTTTAAAAAACCAGTTTTTGAGATATCCAAGTTCGACCACAATCTGCAACAGTTCTGTTTTACAGCAATATGTTGTTTCACACAATTTCTCTCTTAATTAGCCAAATTAACTGCAAAACTTCAGTGTATTGCAATGGAATTCGTTCACCAATGCATTATACTGTAACTTCACATCGTAATTTTGTCAATACTGCTTACGGCGTTTGTTAGGTAGTCCAGTCAGGACTTTAGTTGGAGGACATTTTTGGGAATATGTTCATTTGTAATGGAAGTGGAGTAAGTGGGAATAGTCGGACATTGTTAGATGTTGGGACACTTATTGTAGGTGCAAGGCGGGGGTGCGGGGTGAAGTTTTGTTCAAGTTGTTTATTCGGGGGTGAGGAGTTTTGCGTTGAAAGTGGGTCAATTTACATTAGCTTTTACCTTCAGAGCATGGCTAAGAAATTCAATAATTTGATAACTAATAAAAAATCAATACTTGGATTGTAATGAAAGACTGCGAAAAATAGCTTAAATGCGGATAATTGATACTGGAAGGATAAACGATACTAACTGCAAAAAACTTAATTAGCGATAATTAACTTTTTTCAGTTAAGTGAGAACTTTGGTTTTTCTTTTACTGACAGGTTTGCCAAAAATGGAACGAAACTGTAAAACAAATGACAGTAAGAAAATATTTCAGAGAAAAAGACATGTCTGACAAAATATAGGAAATTTCACTAGATTTAAAAATCAATGCTCCAAACTCTCTTTACATTTAACTCCAATAACAAAAATGCCCAATCGTAATTCCTGAAATATCCTCTGGAATGAGAATTCCAGATGCAAAAAATTCAGTTGCGAACTCCTCAAACCTCATTATCACTCGACTTCGGATTAGCAACTTTTTGAGTCGGCGTCCGATTGACTCGAATATTGTCGTAATTCCAGCGAAACTGTGTCGACCGAAGTGTTTTCGCTGGTGCAACGGCAAATGGAGCATTACCATGAGAGGATGAATTTGGACAAGCAAAAAATCGCGCACTGGGGAGCCAAACTGCACTTGGGATTAAAAGCGTATCAGGTCGGTAAATGGAACAGAAGGAGCCCTCGGATCCCTCTTTTTCCGCGCCGATGACGTAATGACTTCCTTTGCAGGAACTCCTTCACACTTTGCTGGCCATGGACAAAAGTGAGGACGAAGGCGTGCGCGACTCCGCGCGGGTTATTAAAAGCAATATATTTTACGTGCCGGAATATCGGGAGACGCTGCTCGCGCAGCTCCTCGGCTACAATGAGACCAAAATGACGAGGTGAGTGGCGCGAGTTTCGGCCGCTGCCTTTGAGTAATCGCGCCGGTTTATGACGCTCTGTGTCGTTGCAGGGATTATCTCAAGGACCTGGCCGCGGCCACCCATCTGTTCCTGAAGATGCTCGAGCACTTCAGCAAGAACAGCAACATACTCGTGAGGAAGGCGAAGCGCAAGGCGGGGAAGAAAAGGGGGAGTAAGTGTCTGGGCAAAGAAAATTGTTGGGCTCTCTATTGGAAAATAAAAACTATAAAAACTGTATAAATATAAAAAATAATTGTATAAAATTCTTATAAAACTATATAAAACACTATAAAAAATACTTATAAAAATACTTATAAAAACTAAAAAATACTTATACACTCAGAGAACAGATTATTTGATTCAAATAAATCTCTGGCTGTTAACCGTACTAACCGAATAATTCTGTGTTTTTAGTTTTGGTATATAAAGTTGTCGGCTAATGCATTTGAAATATGAGTAACGGTTCATATAACTATAAGGCTATTAACCGCTTCCGATATTAATGTAGAATTTAATTTTTGAAATATGGAGATAAAACCAGAACATTGGAATAAGGTTAGAACCAAATGAAACTGGAAATATAAAGGTAAATATAGCGAATCAGATCATAAGAAACTATACAGATCGCTTTTTAAAATTAAAGAAATAATTGTACGTTATTAGTTCGAAATTGATAAATTGTGAGATAGAACAGTATGGTTCTCAGCCAGCGAAATGTCATATTTGTACATGAACGTAATAAATTTATCATTTGATTCAAATCAAGATTTCCTTGATTTAAATAAATAATTTATTTAAAACAAATGAAATGGGATTTAGATTTCAGAATGAAACACGTTGTATCAGACTTCTGTAGAATTTCTAAGTGTTTATCATGAGTTTATATTTATTTAGGTTTTGTTAGTTGGTTGTTAGTGATTTTACAGTTTACTGAAAATTTTCAGCGGATTTTCTTTAATTTTACAGCTAATTTTACAGTAAACGAAATACACTGCATTTTATGGAAATTTACAGGATCCGTTTTTCAGTGAAGAATTGCTGTTTTCAGTCTTTGTCTGAATAATTTCTGGGCAGAATTCGTAAAAATATTGGTATATGATTGTTGAATAATGAAAAGATTAATGATGTTTGAAAATGTACTCAAATACGAAATTAATTATGTGTTCATCATTAGTACAAATGTATTAATAATGAACAATTAATGTTATTCATTATTAAAAATTGAATTAAACAATGATTGGGAATGGGAATGTATTGTGGATTAATTATTTACTTTGATTTCCACTTATGTAATGGTAGTTTCCCATTATTAAGATTAGACTTGAATAATTACTCAATTTTTATTGATCGTTCATTTGAAGTTTGAGTAACGAATTCAGTTATCATTTATTCAGGGTTGAATTATTAATAATCTTGCGATTACCATTTTTCATCATTTACACACATTTTATTAGAACAAAGCAATTTTATTTGAGTTGTTGTATAATTACAGTACAGTATTAATATTTGTTATAAACTATATTTTGATTTTATTTGAATTGCAAATGATTTTATACGGAATCTGGAGGCAAAATTAGATACGACAGTAGCAGTTAGAAGCAAATGAAATTCATCTCAACTGACGAATTAATCCAAATTTTCTCTGTGTATAAATACATTTGGTGCGTAATTTTATGGATGGATTGTTTAAGATAAATCATCAAGTTTACCTCAATTTTTGGTTATGCGAATTTACATTTTCGTTTAATTTAGCGTTGACAGGAAACGTTGTTTCTAATAGCATACATAACAGCAGTTGGAACTAATATAGCGATAGCAGCTATTTATTCTGTATACAATTCACATACCTAGACTGCACGACCTGTGCCAAAATATTTTACTAAAATTGTCTCTTTATCTCGTTTCTATTTTAAAACGAAATGCAAGTAAAATGTTTTAGGGTGTTTTAATAAAAAAGTAATTATGCAAAGTTCAGTTCTGCAGAGAATTTCATGTACTGTGTAAAGATTTTTAAACTTTTACCGTCTGCCTCAAATGTACTTTTCGAAGCAATAAGACAAAATTATTATACGGTTATTCACTAAAAATTATAATCATACAAATCACATCGTATTTTAGCTGGCTTTATTATTTGTATTGAATAATTACATACTGATCAGTTTTTGACTTTTATAACTAAGATCTATAAATCCCATTTTCAGTAACAATTTCAGCGCCGAATTAACAGTAAACCAGAACAGCAAATTATCTTCTAAAATCATAAATTACATATTCCATTCCCCAGAGAAAAACATTCAGTTCAACTGAAACTTACTTTGCCCAACGAAATTATTTACTTAAATAGAACCGCTTAAATAATTTATTTTGTTTGACTACATTTCACTTACCTCAATCAAATTCCTACTTGACGTATCCCGGTAGATTTCGTTCGACTGGAAACCCAGTTTGCATAAACATAATTTCTCAACTTAAATATTTACTTCCCGCAACCTAACTCGTCACGCCAATATTGACTGATGCCACAGAAATTGTTACAACCTTTTTCTCTGATTTTCCCGTCGATAGATCATAAAACTGATTTATCTCCTTTCCAGAGAAAAGTGCGGCAGCCGCAGTGACTTCGGGCCATAAGACATTGGATGAGCGCTGGGACGACGCTGCGCAGGAATTGTCCATTGCCATGACCCAGAGTAATATTCCGGAAGTGCAACCTTTCGACGCAACGCTGGATACGCCGATCGAGGAGCAAAAGTATGATTTTCTGTAGTACCCATGGAGACTTGGGATTTGAATTTGTGCGTTCGAAAATGGCTATTTTTATGTGTTTCGATGAATTGCAACACCAATGAAACCGAAAAGTTCCGGAAATTAAATGGAAGTTAAATGGAGCAGTATAACATTTTATTAAAATTACGATTAAAAAATAAATAATAAAACGAATAACAATAAAATTAATAAAATAAAAAAATTAAAATTTAAAAAAACGTGTCTGCATTGAAAGAAATATTTATTTCCTATAATGAAATGAATTCTTTTTGTATTAATTTTGTATTAAAATCAAAAGGAACTGTTTTTCGTAAAATAAATAAAAAGATCAATCCAAAATAATTTTTTTAATAGCGTGAAACTTTTACAGTTCCTTTTAGATAACGATTCCTAATCGCTCCTCTTCCGTTGGGAATTCGATGGTTCCGTAGAATCGCAAAAAGGACCGAGTGGCGGAGTCGAGTACTTATTCGAATTACTTTTGCCATTGCTGGTTTATTCACGCCCGTTACGTAATTGTCAAGCGCGCGCACTTTTCTGATCGCAATGAAATAATTTTGGATTAAAGTTTCGCGCGACGAATAAAGTGCATTCATGTAGACTCAGGTGGGCTCCATTGTTAATATAGTGATTAGTTCCGAAAGTTTGTTATTGGGGGTGACATTTAAGCGCGCTCCCTAAATTCATAAAATAGATTTCCACAGCGCGAAACAACGTGAAACTTTTTCGACCTTCGTCGTTTTTTTTCTTTTTTTTTTTTTTTTTTGGCATTGAAAGCTTTCTTGTAGTGTTCATACTCTTGTCGTGAAACAGGGACGGGTAATGCGATGTATAAAACTTTTATACGACAACTTTACGTATACCGCGCGTGCTAAAATACATTCGTAAACTACGTCGCGCGTGTATTATCGCAGACCGCCGAAATGCCGCGATTTTTTTTTTCGTTCGACTCCGCCGAACTCGACACCCTCTCAAGGCCAAAACCGCGATCCGTAACACAACGTTATGCATTTTTCAGGGGCGACGCGATGAAAAGAATACAAAAGCTACTGCGATCCGGCTCATTCGAACAGGCGATCGGGCTTCTGCGATCCGCGAGGTAAGTGGAGGTTTTTTTTCTTCGAAATTCGTTGTAAAATGGATTTTATATAAAATGGCATTACGAATCTATTTTAGATTTACTTTATATTTGTTAAAAAAATTAATTTATTTTATTTTATTCGAATTTCGTTATACGAAGAGCATCCTACCGGATATAGGAAGGTCCTGGGTTCGGTTCCCAGTGTCACTGCTCCGCGGATTTTTTTTCGCAATTTCCAAGTTAAATGAAATTATAAATTATTCTAATAAATTTTCTCCATAAATTGTAGAATAATTAACCTTTAGTTGGCATTCCATCTGCCTGTAGTCATTAAAAATCGACCGTATAACGAAATTCGAATAGAATGAATTTATGACGTTAAAGAAAAATCAAAATAAATGACATTTAGTTTAGGGTCTTATGATATGGGATAATAAAAAAGTTTGGAGTCAAACCCATTTTTTGAAAGATATTATCGAAAATACAAAATATTCCGCTCCGCTAATTTCAAATATTGTTCGACTTTATATCGTTTACACCGTTAAGTCGAGTTCTGGCAACACCGCATTCAGTTTGCTTACAAATCTGACTGACAGTTAACTGATTCTTGATGCCGATAACTAAGGAAGAATGTAATATTCACTTTTTTTATTTTGCAAACTCGTTTACTTTATAAAAGAATCATTACATCGCAAAATATAATTTACGATATAAATTTTACATAGTTTAAACAGTATTTCTTAATGTGTTAGTTACTAAAATTATGTTTTATTTTATTTACGTACCACTTGTCACGTTAATTCAATGAATATTCATTCAATCATTTATGCACAATTCGTCAATCATGAACGTCCATCATATTTATGAATAATGGTTAGAATCTACACTGTAAAAAATTTGTGTAAAATTGCATACGAAATTCCACTACATATAGAGTAAGATTACATATTCATGCAAAAATACACTATATGTTGTATATTTTCAGAATTCCATACGTAAAATTACAAATGCATGGTAATACTCATTGAACCAAGCCTGGGGATCCAGATTGTAACGGTGATATTCTGTCACCGTTGACGATAACTCACGCGCGGACCGAAACAGCCAGGTATCGCGATATTTTCGCTACTTAATTACGTGAAAGGGATGGGGAAGGCGCTTCAACCTCAATTACGCGTAATTCTATTTTCTCTCGTCCGTTTTTGCGAGGAGGAGCCGCGCCGTAAAGTCGACCCTAGCGACGCACCCGACACAACGAGATTTTTGAGACCACGAGGACGCCAGCTTTCTTCAGCTCCAAGCTCCAGTCCCCGTGTCCGGGGAAATCGCGGAACGCAGCGAGATCGGCGGTACAAGCCGAAACAAAGGTTGGGTCCTGTGGCGGTAATGTAGAGAAATGAGTCCCTAGTCGATTTTAGTTTAAAAGAAAATTTAATCTTTGTTGTTGCGAACGTTTTGCGATGTGGCTGTTTCGCGATAGCGCGTGAAACAGGGCAGAAGTTTCGGTATTCGGCTCGAAGGGGGAATTCCGACCCTAATACGCGAAAATGGTGAAGAATCAATGTGTGGAACGAAAACTTGCGTAATTGTAATAACAGAGCTGTATTCTAATCTTGTACATAGTCATAATGAGATTTGAGTTAGTTAAATCCGGACAGTTATTGACTTCCCGGGACCCGCAGAATTGATTGTATAGGCAAATTGTTTGCGTGTATCTTGTCTCACCCGGTAATAAACAATTTAACGTTCAGCGAGACCGGGCAGAAGTCTTTTGAAATCTTTGCGTAAGAAAATGTAGTGAATAAAGCATGTTTATTTTATAATAATAAAATTCGTTGCAACCCAGTCAAAAAACGCGAGAGAAGTAATTTCGCAAGCCCCGGCACCCACCCTGAAGTCCCGAAATGCTTTCCGTTGTGCAATAGGGCCAAGCCGCTTCAAGGCCGGACGCGAAATAACAGAGTTCTGACTCTGTTTGGCGATCCTGCGACCCGTTTAGTCCGCGTCGTGGCGAAGGGACGAGGAGTTCGCATTTTTTCGCAGCCAGCGAAAAAGTACGCTTCGTTACAGCATTAAAAAAAATCTAACCTTGAATTGTGTTATTTCTAATAATTTCTTTCAAAGCAAAATATAACATTTGATATGTTGTCAAATGTAATATTTTGACAAAAAATAAAAAACCCTATAAATAGTAAAGCTGGACACTTTGTTAACATTTATTAGTGAATTATTGATATAAAACGAAACATCAAAATAATCTTGATACAAATAAAACTAAAATTGTTATAATTTTAGTTTTATGCCATTTTCCCCAATCAAAACATTTAAGATTACTTAAAGTCATTTAATCAGTTGTCATTTTAACCTATTTAATATCTCTTTCATCCGTTTTGTCTCTTTGGGTTCTATCAAGAACGTCAAATTTCAAAAGGTTATACTGATTTCTGTCAAGCTACAAACTTTCTTGCCTCAAGAAAGTTATTTTTTATTTTATTTTTATTTACTTTGTTTTTTCATTTAATTTTTTATTTTATTTTTATTTACTTTTATTTTTCACTTTGTATGGGCTTTTTTAGCCCCGAACAATTGTAATAAATTCTATTCCATTCTATTCTATTCTACTTTTTATTTTCATTTAAAACTAAAATTTCTAAAAACTAAATAGATTTCACTTTTTAGTCATTTTAGTTTTTAATTGTTCGCATGCACATCTAAATTACCTACTCTGCTCCGTAGTTATAATGTACCATGGTATACGTACGATCAAACTGCTAAACAGATTATACATATCATACACTGTAGAAGTGCTCAGAGATATGCTTTAGACATTTATGGCGTATCAGAACTTTCAATGGAGACTTTTGTCAAGGTGAAAATTAAGTAATTGTGCGAAGAGTTTAGAAATAATTTATGTATTTAATGGTTAGAGATGTAAATATACCTTAATTACAAATGTTCGATCCTTTGAACATTTTTGTTTGATAATGTTTATGTAACAATATGAAAAGATATGACACTGAAAAAAAGTTTCTACGCGTGAAAATTCGGAGTAACATTTCACCTGCCTTCTAGCGGAAAGTTTCACTCGGGAGGAAATGAACAACTTTTCATCCTGTTCCTCGAGCGAAAACTGAGTACTTTCCTTGCACTTGTTACCAAAAGCAACATGTGTATCACGGGAAGAAATGACTTACTTTCCGCCCTCGGTACACGTACTAATCAGGGTTGCACAAATTTAAATCGCTTAATTTTAGCGTTAAACGCTAAATACCAAACGTATATCGCAAAAATTTAACGATACGCGCTGAAAGCGTCGCGCATAACGCAAAAGATCGCGATTTGCGCTAAATTCGTATCGCGTAACGCAAAAGATTGCGATTTGCGCTAAATGCATTGCGCGTAAGGCAAAACTCTGCGATACGCGCTAAACGCGTAGCGTGTAGGCGATAGGCATTAAACTCGTAGCGCGTAACGCAAAAGATCGAGATTCGCGCTAAATGTGTAACGCAACATTTTGCGATATACGCCAAACGCACTTAACCACAGAAAAATGGGTAAAAATTCTCAAAAAATTCTCGAAAAATTTTTTTAAATACAAAAAAGTACAAAAAATTCAAAACAAAATAAAAAAAAATTCAGAACAAAATTCAAAAAAATTCAAAAAAATTCGCAAACAAAAATTCTCTACGGCATCCCACAGTCTCTGCCGGTCTCCCACGGTCTCCCACAGTCTCTACCGTTCTCTGCCATCTCTGCGGGTCTCTCACGGTCTTTGCCGGACTCTGTCGTTCTCTATCGTTCTCTACCGTTCTCCCATGGTCTGTGCCCGTCTCTACCGATCTCTGCAGGTCTCTGCCGGTCTCCCACGGTCATTACCAGTCTCTTTCGATCTCTGGCGGCTTCCCACTGTCTCCGCCTGCAGCGACCGATATATACTGGAATAAACCGGCGAAGTTTGGCGGAGACCGTGCCAAACCTCGCCACGGTCTCTGCCAAGGCGACCGTGGCGACCTGCCTGTGGGAGACACACTCTTAGAAATTTTTTGTTTGTGACAGCAAGATTTTCCTACTGTCAGAGATTCCTATTGTAAGAGCATGAAATTCATTCTGTGACAGAATGATTGCGGAAGAATTAATTTCCTTTTCTGACAGCATGAAAATCTTGTTGTGAC
>JABFPB010007758.1:0-10707 GCA_022817645.1 Ceratoteleas bidentatus | reverse complement strand
AGGCATCAAACCGATATTTAATTCCCAATTGAAGTTATTTCATCAGCAATCAAAAATAGGTTTTGAAACTTTAAACTGAGATATCTCGAAAACATGAATAAGTGACTTAACTGGTTTTTGCGGGAATCCACAGATATATTACCATACAATATAGGAATCGCGACGTATCGTATCCCATTTGGACAAATGTATTATATCTTCAAAGGAGACATTACTACAAGTTACAATAAATTTTACTATATCATCTGGGAAAAATTCTTTGAAGTCATACTAATTTTGTTCAGATGGGAAAGATACGTCGCGACTCCTAAATGATATGGTAAAATTTACTCAAATCTTTTTCTCAGTGTAGCATAAATCGTTATACAGTGATAAAAGATCTCGCTTATAAAGCAAATCTCACGCTTTTATAGTTTCAGAGTTCTCTGAGTGTGGGTAAATAAAAAAATGGCAACCATAAATGCCATCAGTATGTCTTGCGATCATGGTCCGGATATCTATTTTTCTACGCAGGTAACAGAGAAAAACATGTCGAACATTTTCTATTGACAGTTGTCTCTTGAGTGGCTTTTCGCAGGCAACTGTGAATGTTTGTCGCGGTGTTGAATTTCATGAAACAAAAGGCATCGTTTATTTGCAACTATATGCAAACAATCGGTGTCATTTATATAATAACAGTCCAATTTTCCATTAATCAGGAACACGGTGAATGTAGTTTGGATTATCGTTGCGTAATAATCAAATCAAATTTATCTATGGTTCAGTGTGATGTTTAATTGTAACGGTCAGTACAATGCTTCGCCGCTGCAATTGATAAACTCTTTTCGACCAAAATCAACGAACAGAGTCACGTTTGCGTCCCTTTTTCGGTACACATTTACATTCTTTGACAACATTTCGGCCGGACGAAAGGCTGCCTCACTTAGATGTTTCATGGAAAGACGATACTGGAGTTGATTCGAAAACATATCCTGCAAACAAAACGCCGATATCACGAAATTCATCGTTACCCTAGTAGAAATTTCATATGGCATGCCCCATCTAAAGATTGGGTACCTCATGGGCTTTTGTGGGGCAAGCCCAATATACGTCATAACCAACTGGAGCCCATATAGGGCCCATATGGGTGCGCCCCATAGGGGGTGGGCATTGATGGGTCTAAAAGAGTGCCGACTTTAGGCACTACATGGGCATGTAACGGGTTGCCCATTGAGGGCCAATGTTGGTAAACGATGGGTTTTCGGTAGGCCCCACGTTTGCCCTATGAAGGATTGCCAACAATGACCCTCATTGGTCCCAAGTGGGTATGCCCATATGGGTACACAATGGGCTTTCATGGAAGTGCCCAATGGGGCATGCCCTCATGGGCCCCAAATCGGTTCTTACCGATTTGGCCCCACTGGGCGAGCCCTCATGGGGCCTACTCGGGGCCCATATAATTTTTCCCAACTGAGCGATGGGGCAGACTTAGAACCCTTGAAAACTTGCCCAACTAGCATTGGAAAATTTCAACTACCTCTTAAGTACTTTTCGTTTTAACATATGTATGTCGAGTGTGATGGTCTCGTTAGGCCCCAACTCGTACCCCATATAAAATATCTTGTGTCCCATGTGGCACAAGGGTGGCACGCCAATGTTGGCATTTCACGGGCATTACACTCTCTCATGGGGCACAACAACATTCCACGTTTATCCCCACGTGGTTACTAACGTGGAATAGGGCCCTCATGAGGCCCAATTTCAGCCCACATTCCATTTCTACTAGGGTACTTTAAATAGTGCTAGCGAACAGTGCTAGCCATAAAATGAACGCTTAATTTTTTATTTATCTGGCGCAGCTCGAACAATAGCGCGACAATCAATTCGCAATCTATTTTAGATAACAAAATTCGTAATTCGTAAGCTGGCAACACCAAAAATAAATGTATTTGATCGCGTTGCGTTACGTCAAAAATACGTCTTCACCAGGCTAAAAGACCGTTTGTTCAACATTTTAAATAAAAACAAAAACGAAAATATCTGAATCACAGTCCGCGTTTATTTCGAATCTGGACAGCAAACGAATATATGAAACGTTACTCGTGTAAAAATTAAATCAGTTGGAATTATTGATTTTCACGGATTTTTGGGTTACGACAAAGATTAAAAAGCATATTTTATATTCTGCTAAATTCGAAATACTCCGATCGGATAACGATCGGACAACGATCCGAAATCGACCGGACAACGACCAGACAACGATCGGAGACGGTCGGACAACATCCAGAAAGCAGCCAAACTACGGGGAGACTACAGACAGGCAACGGTGAAAAAGGGTAACAAATGGTCAAAACATGGTCGAAAAATGGTAAAATATGGTCAAAAAATAGCCAAAAAGTGGATGTCGGTCATTACAAAATTTGAACAAAAATGTATTTTATACATTGACATAAAAACTGTTTATAGCCTATAACCATCTGGAGACTTCAAAGATTCCGCCTGTGAAGTCGATATTTTGAAAGCTGTATTAGTGTAAGCGTGATGCTCGAACAAACAAACAAACAAACATAACGAAGACCTGCTAGATCAGGTCTTCCCCCTGCCCCTAATTTGTAAAGTTCAGATTTCTATCAGACTTAGCATAGTTATTCCTTATAACCTAAGGAGCAACTTCCTCACTTACACTATATAGGTAGGAGCGATAGTTTTCGATATATTTTAATCTGAATTGCCTGCATTTCAGGGCCACGTTGAGCCGGGCCGCGCGCATACCCAGTATTGTATGCGGCCCTGCAATTAAAGCATACCCAGACAGAATATTGGTGTTCCGAACGTTGAAATGTCGTCTATAGAAAGTTACATTAAGGGGTTACCTTCACTCAGAATTTTTGCAAAAAATCGATTTTTCAAAAATGTCAACATTGGAAATATTGTCCTTTGTCTATATAATTCAAAAGTTTCAAGTCGAACCGATGAATGGAAGTATTTTTTGTATCGCCGAAGCGATCACTGCACGTCGCTGCGCTGCGACCGTACCCGGTGCGCCAGCTGCTTCGAACGCTATCTCACTCGGGTCGCTAATGTTAGCCTGCAGAACATTTTATTTAGAACATTTTATTCCATCCAAAAATTACGAAAACATTGTATTCCATCCAAAAACTACATTTTATTCCGCAGAACATTTTATTTAAGTCGAAAATTTTAAAGCCGTTTTTCTCGAAACGACATTTATTAAGTCGATGGATACGATTACAGACAAAGTTCTCAACGGATTTCGATGAAATTTGACGTACTTCTTGCAAATTAAATGTTGGTACCCTTGAACGAAGGAATTTCATTTCTAATCAAAATTACTATTCTTTTGCACGCTAAAACAGCCAAATTTTAAGCCAAATTTTAAGCCAAAAAATGTCCTTCACTTTCAGACGGCCGCCATTTTGTTTTGAATCAATACATTTTAATTTCCTTCGTTTAAGGGCAAGTTTTTTAAAATATATTTTTGGTACCGATTTTTGTTTTTTGTTTCAAATTAGCGGGTCACGAGTTATCGTGTCCACTGCAAACCCCTTCCGCTGAGAGGTTCTCAGCGGAGAGGTGCCTAGCGTAGTAATAGCCTGGAAAATGGCTATTTCTACGCTATTATCAAAAAAAGCTTGTTTTGAAAAGATAGTAAAATGTAGCCGAAATACATATCTTTCTGACGTTTTAATTTGTTTTTTATACGCGTGTTAATTTAGCGAAAAAAATCCAAAAATAACGTAAAAACGTCGATCCTGAGTGGAGATAACCCCTTAAATTTTTGTAGACGTTGCGGTTTTCTAAACGTTAATCTAACCTTCAGTAGACGAGATTTCAACACTGGGAACCGATGTTCTGTGTGGGAATATGCTGAATTATTACAGATTTACTGTAATATTCCAGTGGATTTAGTTTAAACACGACGGTATTTTTACAATTTTTTTACAAGGTACAGAACGTCAGTACTAGCTACCGTCTGATGAAGTTTTCCCTAAGATTCGTTTTAGGGAAGTCTACGTGGTAGGGAAGGACTACGGCTAGTCAGGAAAATATTTTAACTGAATAACGTCTTCCGAAAAATTAGCTTATGTAGAAACATTTACGGTCAACCAATCGTAATGATAGACCAAATGTTGGTCCAATGGTGGCTGCCGAAAGCCGATCACTGTGATAACTCAGTACTGGGTCGAGCATTGAGAAACGGGTGGCCCACGGTCGTCCCAGCAGCGAGGTTTACCGTTGGATAATGGACGGCACCGATCGTCAGTCGAACGTCTGTCCAGCTTGAGCCCTCGGCTAATCCTCCGGTGACATTTTCGGTAGGCTAACCAACGACACTGACCGGTAACTAACGTTGGCACAACGTCTGTCGTCAATTACTGAACACATAGCTGGCACAATATTGTTCCGTTGTCGATGTACACAAGAGCCAATCATGGATCGACGGTTGGCCCAGCGCTTCCAACCAATAACCAACCTCGGCCTAACATTGGCCCACCATTGACCTACTCATTCGATCAACATCGCCAAACTGAAATTTCCCAAACGTTAACCAACGGTCGACCGAATGTTGACCCGGAAGTGAAAAGTATAATACATTTTAGAATAAAGTATAGAAAAGAGGACTGCATGTAAGATATAAGAAAGTTCCAAATCCGTTAAATGAAAAATTTGGATAAAATTATGAATAACTCTAACATATACATAAAACGTCGCATAAATCTGTTATTTATTCACATTTTTGTTAATTATTTTCGCTGTATAAATTTCCCATTATAGTCCCATTTTCGTATTTTTTCCCCCATTTAGTATTGGTTAAACCGTCATTGGCCAATTGTTATCCAGCGGTTGGCCCAACGTTGGCACAGCACTGATCCAATGATAAAACAATCCTAAGGTTTATTACAAAAAAATAATTGGTCGACAATCGGTCGCCACATTGGGCTAATGCTTGGCCGACTTTCTCAGTGGGAGGTGGAATATTGATTTGGGTCGCTATGCGAGGAAAAAAGATCGAAAATGTCGCGGCTGTTTTGACCGTCGACCATCGTGGCCCTCGAATTGCAAGATACCCGAATCGCAATTTGTCTAACAAGCCTCTGGCTATCGCGAGACGTCAGCCGCACGTTTCGACTGTTTTCGTCACGAGAAGCGGTGTAACGAGCACCCGCGTAGCGACAATTATAATTGATACACATTAGTAGCGTGGCGCTCAAGATAAAAGACCGATCGCGCACTGTTGTTCGCAATTACCCGAAGGCGTTTTTGTCACGAACCACTCATCCTTTACGGTTCGTCGCGCAACTCGTTACGCGGCCCCGAAATCGGAAGCGCAAAATGTTCCGCGATTAAATTTAATCTCCGAGGCTCGTACCGCGGCTTTATTCAGGATCCATGTAATGATTCCCAAAGCTCATTAACGAGTGGCTCGTCGTGGAAATCAATTCCCCGCAAGACACATATTCCGCATTATCTCATTCGAATTAAGGTGCGGCGTCGGGCTTTGGCGAGAAAAATGCTGATAGGCTCACGCGTCGATCAGCTCAATTAAAATGCGTCGTGCCGCAGAAAGCGTCCGACCGAATCCGACGAACAAACGATTTAGATAAATCAGCGACGGATTATTCGCCCGATCTCATTAAAACTTGACAATTTCAATGATATCCGACTCCAATCGTCATTTCATAATTTCGCGACTACTTTCAATATACATGTTAATTATTTCGTCGGAAAGCGGACACGGCTGCGTGTCGGTGCGCCGGAAATTGTGTTACGCGCGCGAGATGATGGCGCGACAAAGCTGCGCCCAAAAACGACGTTTTTTGACGTGCTACGGCGGGGGAAATGACGCGGAGAAGTAGATGGAACTCGGGTTGTCGTGGAATGAAATTAATGATAATTTATTTAACATTTCATTTTCGAAGTTTCATTTGTCTCGTAACCAGTGATTATTGTGGAGATTTTGTATTAGATAGGAGAAAGTTACAGTGCAGTTGGCGGTGTACAAATTAATTACAATGTCTTGGAGTTGTACTGAGAAAAGTAGTTTGTAAAACTTTGCGAATTTACTTCGGGCTGAATTCAGATTTTGTTATTGAGTGTTCAGTCGGAAACATTCCGTTGTCGTTGCTAATTTCAAAGTGACAATGAGCGAAACGTTATTAGCATTTGGAATACAGTAGAACCCCGCTTATCCTAGCCTCGATTATTCGAGCTTCCGTGTTAACCGAGGTCCCTATCGTAACCGAGGCATCCGTGTTAACCGAGGTAGCATCTCGGTTAACAAGAAAAACCTCGGATAACTCGAATGCTGTTGAAGCGATGAAGAGATATTGCGTCCAAAAAAAGACTGAGTAACCTTAAACAGACGCGAATCACAGATTACATGCAAACGTTTTGAAATTATAATAAATATATTATTACGTATCTATTGTATGTGTTTAAATTTGAAAATAAAAATCCTATTAGATCATCATCTCTGTTAGCCAAGTTTTCGATTATCCGAGGTAGGCTCCATCCCGACCTCCTCGGATAATCGGGGTTCCACTGTAACAAAATCACGGGCAATATATTTAGAATACAAATAATATTTGAGATTACAGTTAAGTCTCTAGTTCTTTGTAATTGTAAAACTATCGTTTATATAGAATTCTTACAAAAACTGTTACACTCTTTAGGCAAGCAATGTTTTTTTAATTAATAAAACACTTTTTGGAGCCTCACTGAAACGGTTATTTCGCAATCTGCACTCATTGACTAATTAGGAGTAAAAACATGGATATATTCTGACTGAATACAACGTATAGTTATCAAATGGGTTATCATACTATAAAAAACTAACGTAAATAACATTTACATTGATTCTGTAATTTTTTTTTATTTAACGTAATTCTGTGATGTAAACATTAGTTTCCATACGTTTCATAAAACATGATGGAATATTATCAGTCTTTTTACAATGTATGTTTAAAAACGGCATTATACGTTTTTATGAATACCTCTCTACATTTCGTATTTTTTGTCCGACCACAACAATTCCGTTATTAAATGCTCCCCATTTTATACACTAATAATATACTAAAGAAATGATTAAATGAAAATATCTTGTATTTCATCTCATTTAAACTTTGTGAACAGTTATGAATTTCAAATGCGCAAAATTTCAAGCGACGGAAAAATAAGACGGTACCCGAAAGCCGCAAAATCCTGACAAAAAAACTGACAAATTGATTCGCGCAAAGGCAAGGATTGGTTCGCCATAAACCGCTGTGAAATTATCCGTAAAATAATTCAATGACCGTAATCAGCGGTGGCACGGTCGGAGCTAATTCGCAACCGAGTGACTGCGCGGCCTCGCGATACACGAAGCCTCGGAGTTGCTGGTTAATTTGATCTCCGGCCGTCTGAAAAGTTTACGCCCCGCATTTTTTTGTGCCCCACGTTTTACGGTCCCGAGTATTACATTCACATTTCACCACCCTGACTTCCATGTTTTAGCCCGACCGTAATAAACACACTTGTCTTGACAATGGAAAAACTTGAATTATCCGCGGACTTTTTCGGCGGAAACATACGTGGAACGCGCGCGCCGAGATAATAATTAACTCTGATGCGAACTTTTGTCAACCCAATTTACAAGAAATTATGTTCGGCTGGCGGCCGTTTTCTTTATCCCCCACCCACGCTTAATTAATTCTCATCGTTTTGTTGCTCACGCGAATTCCAATCTAATAATTGCGCGACCAAAATACGCGTTTCACACTTATGGCGTAAAATTTCAAAATATGCAAAGAAGATGTTCTAAGTACGTGAAACAGTAATTGCTTACACTGAAAAAACCATGGTAGGAAATACCTCACATACGTGGTAGCAAAAAGATATCACTGTCTTGGTAGGATTTTCCACCGTGGGAGGAAAATGCTATCACGAAGAATGAGCGTAATGTGTGGGGTGAAAAACCTACCATGAGTGGTAGGAAATTCGTACCACGGTGGTAGCAAATTCCTACTATGCCTAGTAGGAAAAGCGATAACTTTTCCGTAGTAATTTCCTACCACAGTTTTTTCAGTGTATTCTGAAAAGTCATATTTTCCAATTGCGGGAAAGAAGCGAAATGATTTACAATCTACGAAAAATTCGTACGCTTTACGAGATATATCGTAAAACGTACGAAGAATTCGTATTTTCTGCGATATATCTCATAAAGCATACAAAGTTGTCACATCTTTTACGAATTGTTGTTCTCAGTGTAGTGTTCACGATCGAGATAAGCCAAAACGACTAAAAACTGCAACAAATATTGATAAATCATTACAGGTTTCACTGTCCTTTGTGGAAAATCCAAACAACAGTACTCGTAAAGCTGTACAAGCTCTTAACCTAAGTGACATGTCTGCCTACAAAATTTTTTTAAGTAACAAATTTCATCCTTACAAAATGATTTTAGTTCATGAATTAAATGAAAATGATTTTGATCGACGATTGCAGTTTTGTGAGGATATCATGACGCGAAATGACAATGATCTTGACCTACCTTTCAATATTGATTTTTTCCGACGAAGCAATGTTTCAATTAAGTGGTGCTTGCAATAGACATAATTGTAGATATTGGTCGGATACAAAACCTTTTTGCGAGAGAGCAAAACGCAATATCCTCAGAAAATAAACATATGAACAGGAATATTGAACAACCATTTGATAGGGCTATTTTTTATCTAAGGTAATCTTAACGCTGAAACGTACGAAGCTTTGCTATCGAAATCAAATTGTTCCGGCAATAAGAGGAATTACCGGCGAAATTTTTGCAAAAATATCGTTCCAGCAAGATGGTGCTTCTTCCCATTCTGGTCGCAATGTTCGCGATTATTTAAACACAGGTTTTCCGAATGGATTTTTCAGATGGATTCAAGAGGATTGAAGAGAACCAATCGAGTGGCCAGCCAGATCTCCTGATCTAACTCTCACTCCAATGAAGTTAGCACATTAAAGTAAAAAAAACCTACTTTTTTTAGAGTTCTGAACAGGTAATAAAGAGTTCTAATAGTTCTGAATGATATTTTAAATAGTTCTGACAATTTGCGCTAGGGAATACCGTTTTTCAAATTGGAGTGCTACACGGAGAAAAATTAACTTGCTTCATTTTCTATAGTCGAAAAGTAAACAGACTGAGGTTAATTGAACCATATTTTGCGTATACATTTACCACAATTGTGGTAGGATTCACCACAATTGTGATAAATTTTACTACACTGCATAGTTGTCCACCATGTTACCATCAATTATGGTAATGGTTACTACAAATGTGGCTGTCTTCACGAACTATTTTTCTCCATATAACATCACGCAGCACAATGTTTTGTCAAAAAAGAGTTCTGACCATATTTGTGGACGTATTTTGAAGAGTTCTAAGAGTTCTGGGTAATATTATCAATAGTTCTAGCTATTTGAGTCTAAAATGCACAATTCACTTTAGGACAGAATTCCTGAGTAGCATCGAAGTTTCGTGGAAAATTAATATTGATAATAATTTTCAATATATTTTCACCAAGAGTTCTAGGAGTTCTTGATGATATTTTGAATAGATCTGACGATTTAAACTTAGAAATAATATTTTTGACAATTGAATTTCTAATCTCACGTAGCACCAAAGTCTCGACAAAACATAGGTTTGATCATATTTTTCGCTGCATTTTCAAGAGTTCTAAACGTTCTGGACCATACTATTAATAGTTCTGCCAATTACGATATTAAAAATACACTTTGATGAGTTGAAAACTCGTTAATAAGTTCCGAGTGTAAAAGAGTTCTGATCAGTTCTAGCCAATCGAAGTGAGTTCTGAACGAAAAATCAAAAAGTTCTAATGAGTTCTAGTCAATCCTAGGAAGTTCTGAGGTGTTCTGAGGAGTTTCAAGTGTAAATCAAAGAGTTCTGATGAGTTCTGGGAGTTCTAAGCGAAAATCAAACAGTTCTGATCAGTTCTAGCCAAACTAAGGGAGTTCTGAGGAGCTCTGAGGAGTTCTAAGTGAAAATCAAAGAATCCTGATGATTTCTAAATAAACCAACGTAGTTCTGTGAATTACTGAGTGTATATAAAAGAGTTCTGATGAGTTCTGAGTGTAAATCAAAGAGTTCTGATGAACTGCAGCCAATCGAAGGGAGTTCTGATAAGTTGTGATGGTAAATCCAAGAGTTCTTCATTAGAACTCTTCTAGCTAAACCGAGAGGATTCTGATGAGTTCTGAGGAGTTCTATGTGAAAAGCAAATAGTTCTGATGAGTTCTAGCCAAACCAACGGAACTCTTTGATTTACATTTAGAATTCCTCAAAACTCACTTGGTTTGGACATAATTGTTTAATTTACATATAAAACTCATCAGAATTGTTTGATTTACACTCAGAACTCCTCAGAACTCATCGCAACTGACTTGGTTTGGCTAGACTCATTAGAACTCTTTGATTTTTCAAAAATATTGAACACGTATTTTTTGTTTCCCGATTGGATGTGTATTTCTCGAGATACTGAATCGTCCCGTAACTTTGTTTATACCCTGTATACGGACGTTCTCTACACTGTGATGTCGCTATTTGAAATTGATCTCTCTTAAGCATATACCTACTTTGTTTTTCAATTGTTCAGGGCTTGAAATTAAGTGGATTCACGACTCCGACTCCGACTCCTACTCCGGAGCGGAGTAATATCTACAAATGAC
>JABFPB010007757.1:0-10708 GCA_022817645.1 Ceratoteleas bidentatus | reverse complement strand
CTCCCTGAAAAGTGGGAGGGAATTGGCCATTTCCTTCCCGGTTTTTAGGGTGGGAAATTGAGTTTCCCATGCACGTGAGGTGAAAAAGAAGTTTTACTATCTAGTTTCTGAGCAATTATGAAAATGCTGAAAAATGACATATACATAGATATACAATCTCTATGTTTTGATGAAAATATCATAAAAAAGTTTAAATTATTTTTAACAATAGCAGTTAAAAAACATTTCTAGCACGCAAAAATGTTTTCATAACAAAATTGCTTAAAAAATATTTTTATTTCAATAAAATACTTATATTTTACTTGGCACCCTAATTACACAGCCCTTCACGGGAGATATACCTTAACAGCACCCAGAGAAATTTTATTAACTCTACAGCAACTGTAGCCAAAAAGGCGGCCTAGCTATAGTTTGTAGGTGGAACAACTACAGTCAATGCTGTTACAAATAATATTCTAGTTGTAGCAGCAATATTATTTCTGTAGTGGCTACAAAAACGTTTTCAGACCATTTTATTTGCATTTCTCTCTTAGTGAATGTATGATGGAATTTTTTAATCGTATGTACAGCGAGAACTTTCGAGAGTTATTCACTCAAAAAGAAAATAAATTCCCTCTTTTATTGTATGTTATAATTTTATTATTTAACTGTGTATTTGTATTTTCATAATAAATACAAGCACAGAAGTAAAATTAATGTTTTTCTTTGTTGGTCATATTTCAACTTTTATTACAATTTGTTTTTTTATAGTTCTTCAATAAGGTCAACCGGGGTAATTGTGACACATGCAATTTTCATATGCTAATATTTGTTAAGAAATTATTGAATCTACATATTACCATTAAATGAATATCCTACTTTCAGATAATCTAAGTTTTATAGCGTTTAAAATATTTATTTGAGTATTGTTATTGATTTTATAAAGTGATGTACAAATCTGAGGTTACGAAAGTTAAACGTTGTATATTCGAAGACAGTTTATTCATAAAATATATTAATTATTGAGACATTTGTCAAAATTTTCATTTTGACAAAATTTCTGTATGTCTAATTTACTATAAACAAGATTCTTCGTTAATATTTAATCAATTAGAATATTATTTATTTGAAAATCGCAATTGCACTGTAGATAATGCAATTGTGACACGAAATATCAGGGGAATTGTGACATACGGCGGTAAGGCTTTTATTAAGGTTAGTGAAATATGACACTACTTGCCATTATAAGAACAGTATCAATAATAAATATTAATCATTTTATAAAAGTATCCTCTGGTGTGCCGCAAGCCTCTCATACCGGTCCTCTACTGTTTTTACTTTATATAAATGATGTAAAATTTTACCTTCCATCATGTCAAATTCTACTCTTTGCTGACGACCTCAAGCTATTTGAAGAAGTTAAAACAACTGAGGACTGTACAGTTATACAGGATTCTCTTGATGCTTTATCTCGCTGTTGTGAAAAAAAAACGGTCTGCGACTAAATACTTCTAAATATAAAATCGAGTTTTGATAATGCAAATTTGTTTTATTATAACTACATAGATCGTGATACTTGTAAGGAACTCAAAACAGTTACATTAACGTGTGTCTTACAACGAAACAGTGAAATTAAAGATTTTCTAAGCATAAATAATTAATGCTACCTATGAAGAATAATCATTACATCCAAGTGTACAGCACAAAAATGTTTTTCGTGACACGCGCACGAAATGCTCGTATTCCGATACCAACATTGAGAACGACAGGTAACCTATTTCCGACTAGTCGAACCAATTTCATTTCGACCCATGTCGACCCAATTTCGGGGTCGACATGAAAATTTCCGACCCGCGCGCATGCGCACTTCGCAACAGCCGGATATAGGTTACCTGCCCCTCTCAAAGTTGGCATCGGAATACGAGCTTTCGTGCGCTTGTGGCAAAAAGCACAGTACGTAACGAGGGCGGAACACGCATTTCACCTCGTGTGGTGGCCTCCCTCGTCTCGGCTCGGGCGGCCAACTCCACACTCGGTGAAATGCTCCGTGTTCCGCCCTTGATACGTAATATACTATTTCCGTCCTAGGGCGTTTTGGAAAAAGTGCATTTTTTGCGCCCTTGTGCCATAAAATATCGTTTGCACCATAGGCGATGACGAAACTCCCGTTCCTCGTGAGATTATAATCCTCGCCTTCGGCTCGGATTGTAAACTTCTCACGAGAAACAAATTTTTCCATTTCATCGCCCTTGCTACAAAATGTACTAATATTTCGTTTTACCTGAAATAAAATTCACTTTGAGACGCTACAAAATATTTCATTGCGTCTCGGGATTTTTATAAACCGCGTAAAATCTAGTGAATAATGTTGAGATCTCAACAGGATTCACCAGATTTTAGGACTGATATATAAAGATTTTTTAGAATTTCTCATATATTGATCTCATGTCAGATACACTCTTATTTCAAAATTTACAGAAACTGCAATTTTCGTATGATGCAAGAGTTTCGTTTTAGAATATTTGAGATATATCAGATAAAACTTTCCTGAAACTCATAAGTTTTCTGGAAAGTTAGATCTAGGAACTTAAAAGCTCACATAAATGCAAGTTCCCAAAACAATTCTTTTTCTGCAATTTTCTGGGATAATTTTTCTATTCTCACAAAATCCTTTCAGATGCTCCTTGTATAGTACAAAATCATCCTAAAAATATACACATTTTAGGATGATTTTGGAATGGTTTTTAATTCATTTTATTTCTATAAGTTCATCCTATGAGACTGAACGAAAGATAATTAATTTTCGTTTTGTATTTCAGGTACACTTATGTGAAGCCAAAGGTATTCTAAGTCCGGACTTCAATACTATTCGAAATAGACAGGTTGTGATAGTTCGTTCCTTATGGCGTGGCGTTACTAATTCTTTAAGGTACAATCAACGAAAAACACAAAAATACCTAAAGAAACAAGTCAAAACGAAAAATGTCTTTAAAATCTAAAATCAAGATTCAACTATTCAACAATTTTTTATCGCGGGCATTTGTTTTAAAGCGTTGAAGTTAAAAACGGTAATATAAAATGCTTGTAATAAATTATCTCTGGTAACAATGTTGTTAAAAAATTCAGAAATAGAGCAAAATGAAAGATAATGTAAAAAAAGTTTGATTCGCTTTTCCTTTGGTTCATGAAATCCAAATGTATATCACGTGAAAGGGTCAGTTGAAATTAAAAAGAATCGTTTAATTTCAAATGTCCACAAGTCTGACAAGAGTCGCTCAAAATTGAAAAATTGGAAAAGTAATTAAACTTTATCAGATTTTCCATTAAGCGCGATAAAGTACGTAAAGGCTATAAAATGTAATAATGCAGGGGCTTATAATCAATATCGCGCGAATGTTGTGTTGAGGTAATCACTTCCTATTTTAATTTTTTCATTGGGTTGCGTCGATCTCTCATTTATATTTATAATAAAATTTAAGTAAAGATATATTATTGTCGTTTCAATTTATTAATTAAACTGTTCATTTGATTTGTCATAAAAATAACAATAACGTAAATTTTTTACTAAATCATTTTATTTTACGTATATAATAAAATAAATAAAATCTTTTCAATTAAGTTTTTTGGGTTAAAATAATGTCAGTTAAATTATTGTTGGCGTTAAATACATTTTATCTTAGCCTGGGTTAATATTAAGTCTTTCTAAAATTGATTTTGTTATAAATTCAGTTTGATCTAAAATTTGTAGTTTTGTAAATTAATTTTTCTTTTGAATTTTCAGGAAAGACTTCATGAGGGATATGTACTTATTAGCAACAGTTAGGGACATCAACATCGCGAGAATCTTAGCGTTGATTGAAGAAGAACCCTTTGGTGCTGTCTTTGAATATGGAGAACTTGGTGATTTGCCTACATTTTTGAGGAACCATGATGAAAATCATGAAAATGTATCGTTAAGGTGATTTCACGAATAATTTGTCTCCCTTAATTCACTTTTTTAATTTTCGATCGACATTTTTTTCCAGTAATTTTAAATGAAAATGATATTCCGGATATTAAATCATTTTTCTCTCTCAATTCACTTCTTCAATTTTCAATCGACATTTTTTTGCAATGATTTTAAATGAAATTGATATTCCCGTTTTACATAAATTAATATTGTCTTCAACATTCTTAAAATAATTCTCTTAAATAATCCACCCATAAAAACACCTTATAATATCGACTATCATTTTTTCTCAAAACACGCAACATTTTTTCCAACTGTGATTTTTATACCATCGAGCGAACCTTTCTGCAAAAAAATAGGTCGATCCTATCACATAAAGGCGATAAGAGTATCTCGAAAATTTTGCATAGAAAGCTCGATTTCCCTCTTATTACAAATTATTAAACTTTCTTGTCGGAAAATCGTTTTTAAAAGTTGTGCACATTTTCTGTGAGACAAATAAAAAAATTCTTGTAGAGTTGCTCGACAGCTGAATTCTTAAAAAGTGGTTTTACCAAGCTTTGGTCAGACAGCGCTGTCTAGGTTTCACTTTTTCCACTTCTTTTCTTTTCACTTTCTTATGCCTAATCTCTATTTGAAAAAACAAAATCATTTTACATATAAACAAATTTACTGAAATATGCATTTTTCAGTAACAACGTGCCCCTGAACTTCGCAACACAAATTGCATCAGGCATGAAGTATTTAGAAAGTCTAAACATTCCTCATTGTGATTTGGCAGCAAGGTAAGAATTGTAATATTTGAAAGGAAAATGTTGAAAGTTTTTCACTCTAACCTTTAAGCCCCCGCACATAGATCGAAGCTTCGAAACCTTGTTTTTTGTGTGTAAATAGTTTGATTGTACTCTATTATTGACAAATCAGCAAACAAAATTTTTTTTGACAAATTTTTTTTAAACGTTTATTGTACATGTCTATATTGGTCTTGTCCTCCCTACATACATTGTCATCTACTAGCAGGCATAATTTTATATATTAATGCCAAATTTACCCACCGGCGGCACTTTTAACTGAAGTTCTGACATTTGTAACGAAAAAATTGAAAAAAACTGAATGTATCATATATGATACAATGGGGACTTAAGGATTAAAAACCTTAAAAATCAATATCTAACAGTGGTTAAAATTTGTTTTTGATAAACACCTAAAAACAGACTTTAAAGAAGTTTGTGAGGAAGTAAATAAAACAATTAATACAAATTGTTGCTTTTTCAGGAATTGTACTGTCACTAAAAACTATATAGTAAAAGTATCGGACCACGCAATGTATTGCAGCAAGTACGATCAACAGTATTATGTAAATGGCGCTTACGCTAAAGTACCTCTCCGTTGGATGTCGTGGGAAGCCATACTCCTGGTCAGTATCCCAAATAAATTCAAAGTTATTCCGAATGAGTAGTCCCGACGTGTCCAAAAATATTCTGTCCGAGATTGAATGTGAAAGCCAGTCACTTGCACATTCATCCTCTTCAGTATTGTATCTCCCTTAGGTCCATACATTTACACTCATTTTCCTTAGATATGTAAAAACAGAGCCTAAATGGGACTATTTCTCAATGGTCGCCTTTCAGTGACGCTATCTATCATATTTTACTTTCTCCGGTGACCATAAATTCTTTCAATAATTTTATCTATCAATAGAAGGTTAAGTTTGGAGGATATATTTTGAAAAATGCTGAGTATGTGATTTTAGACACTATAAATCTCTTTAATTATTTGATAAAAGTTTAGATTTCTTACATTAAAGATGTTTTTTATCATCAGAAGAAACCTTCACTGACGTTTATTAATAATACATTTACAATTTTAAGAAATTTAGAATATTGCAAATCGGTTTGCTATCGAGCAGACAATTATTTAGTCATTAATTGGACCCATGCGAATTATTTACTTTCCCTGCAAGCTTCCCCCACTACTTTCAACAGAAACACAATTTAGAGAGACACTGTTACGTCAACAAGATGGAAAGAAAGGAGACAGAGATATACACATTGAAATGTCCCACGTACAGACGATTGGCGACGTTGCATAGGGAATGTGTTAGACGGCCCAGATATCTGAGTGAAATTATGCAAAGACCCCTTACCCAAGTAGAAATTTACTCTAGAAAAACGTTTGAATCTAGCAAGTTTTACTAGTTTCACGCTAGAAGCTCTCAATAAAAACTTGCAAGAATATCGATTAAAAGTCTAGACCAGAAAAACTTGTGATATTCTGGCAAGTTTCTAGCAAAAAATCTAGACACGGTCTCGTCACACAATTTTTTAGGTTAGAAAACACAAGTTATTCGCAAGAAAATCGAAAGTTCTTTAGACTAGATAAATGAAAGTTAAACTCATAAGTTATTTGCAAGAAATTCGTAAGTTTTTCAAGTCTAGAAAATATTGCAAGAAACTAGCGAGTTTCTAACCTCAACATACGAAAAACTAGCGAAATTTTGGTTCCTTCCCAGTAACCGAAAACACATTGAACCATCTTCCTGAATATGGTATTTGTTATTTCTTGACTGAACCGACATTCGACCTCTTGTGAAAGTAAAATATTCCCCGGGTTCAAATCTCCGGCTGATTTCGGCAAAGAAGGCGTATTTTTGCAATCGAAACGGGTGTAAACGGCTGTTTACGGCTGTTTACGTTGCAAAAATAAGGCTTCTTTGCCGTATCCAGCCGGAATCCTCCGGAGATTTTAACCCGGGTCAGGAAAGATATCATGTTCAATCCGGAAATGACTAATACCATATTCAGGAATATGGTTCAATGTTTTCCGTTACTGGGTTGTATTCATAGAAGCTTAGGAAGCCCGGCTCATTTCATGATAAAATTTAGTCTAGGACTTTTCTGGGGGTGCCCCCAATTCGCTTTGCATATTCGGGCACTCGCGAATTACTCAGCGCGTCTTTCGCGCAAGTTGCAAGAGAAAAATCTACGCGCGCGTAAAGTTAAAGTCTCGCTGCTAACGGCCGGCTGGTGTTCGGCTAGGCGCGCTCTTATCTTGGCCCAACAATTGCGTCACGCCAAATGGAGCACATTCACGCGGACGAATTGGGCATTTCCAAGTTTTCTTAATGCTGCAAAATGGTCACACCTAACTTCGAGAACCTTTGCTTTGTCATAATTCATTCAAAATTCATAACGGCAAAAGTTAAAATCATTTCAATGATTCGAATTAAATGTGCTTAGTTTGTGGTTAAGCGTCCTAGACACACAACGCTCGGAACTTCAATAGATTAAAGCTGATACTATATTTGGTGATTACACATTGCCAAATTTAAACCCAAAGTTGCTTTAAATGTCAAATTGCTCATTTTTTAACAAAATTGACAAAAAAAAATTGTATGTAAAAATAATTTTCTTAAATGGGCTCCCAATCAACCATGTTTGCCGCAGTGTCGTCATGGTAAAGTCGCGGCGATGTCACATGCAAGCCCCATGCGCGTCACATGCGATTCATTTTTTCCGTTTCACTGGGATCGCTGCGACATCGCCGCGACGTCACAAGGGCGTCACAGGGGCATCACAAAGGCGTCACGAGGGCGTCAAAAATGCCTAGATACGTCCCGTGTTCTGGGTTCGTAACAATTCGTAATAAAGCAAGATAATTACGGAATTTGAAACACGAAATTTCGTCATAGAATTACGAAATTTCGTAAATAAATTTATTGACAGAACAAAATTTTACCCGGAACAGGAATCGAACTCGGAATCTTATGTTTCCGAAGACTCGGCCATTATGTGTTCTTATAAACATTAAATAATAACTCTATTGACACTAAGAAAATCAGGCTGTAGTCCAAAAGGGCACATTGATAATAAACTGCTGATAACCAATAGCCCAAAAGTGCACATTAAAATCGCCTAAAAGCGCACATAAGATAACAGAAATAAAATCACCCAAAAGCGCACATGAAATAATATATATAGCCCAAATGTACCTGTGCAAGTATACCTATTGTTTTGGAATCATGTTTGTTCCGATTCCTTCGACATTAAGATACCTGCGATGATCATGCGTACATAAGATAAGATTATATACTATATAATCTACGTTATACCATTACAACATTTCGTAACTAAATTACGATTTTTCGGCATCGGAATCCCCAAAATAAAAATTATATTGCGTTATTTTGCAATTCTATTAGGAAATTTCGTAATATTTCGTAATAATTATACGAATTCAAGCATTCTTATAAGTACTAAATTGTTATTACATTGACATTATTTACACTCAGAAACATAACTCGACTTTCCTAGTGTCAATAGAGTTATTCAGTGTTCATAAGAATGCTTGATGGCCGAGTGGTTAGCGGACAAGTCTTCGGAAACATAAGATTCCGAGTTCGATTCCTGTTCCGGGTAAAATTTTTTTCTGTCAATAAATTTATTTACGAAATATCGTAATTCTATTCCTAAATTTCGTGATTCTATTACGAAATTTCGTGTTTCAAATTCCGTAATTATCTCGCTTTATTACGAATTGTTACGAACCCGGAACACGGGTAAACATGTATACTCTATAAGATATTCTATGAAAAATTTACCAACAACGCTACGGAAAAGCTTTATTTCTAACGGAAACCGTTAGACATAAATGTATTCTGAAAATTACGTAGTATTTATTCCTGAATAAAAATAATAAGCCGAAAACGTAATCATATTGACTGAAAATGAAATACGATTCCCTAAACAAGTTATGATACATCTAAAATACAACCTAATTGATCGTGGATATCTAATCATCCGCGCGGTTCACATTTCCGACGTTTAACGTAAAATTTCGATAGATTCATTTTTTACATCGTTCTTTTTCAGCATTTGTTATAAAAAAATATTGTACATATTATTGCAATGATTACATCACTGATTACATCACTGTAAAAATACGGGTCTTGTTTAAAGACGTTTTCGGAGAAAAGACACGAGGAATGTCTGAAATGAAGATGTTTTTTGGAAGAGACTTTGTTTTCCCATGATGGAATACTATTTTATAATTTATATCATGTGGCTAAACCATGTTAAAGAAATACTAAATACACTCACGTCTTAACGAATATGTAAGTTTTATGCATCTCATAGAAAAATATGACAGTTCAAAGCAACGTTAATAACAGTTTCGGCCTAAACATATAGACAATTTGTTATTTAAAGTTATAATTCCAGTTCAATATAATATGAAATATATGTTCTTTAAAAAACGCATTTTGGAACAATATAAAAAGAAAGGTTTGATTACCATTCTAATTGTTGTATTCACTAACAGTTTATTTTTCTTCAACTATTATAGCCATCCATCCAAAATTGTTTAAGTAATAACACCTGTTCGTAATTGCAACACTTTCAGTCAGACGAATAATAACCTTTCTCTTCTGTTTCTTCCCCGTCTGTTTTGTTCGCCTGAAACATTGGCTATTCAACGACGAACAAGATCTCGCCTGCCAATAAGGATCGTCTAAGAACGCGACTCAATGCGATTGCACGAACGCGAAATCCGGCGCGTTTTAAAACACCGAGCTATGCGCGGCGACGGCTTCGTCCATTCCCATCCGAATTGCACTCCACGTAAGTGCAACTTCTTATCGCGTAATATGCCGCGACATTAAGACCCGGATTGTAACGGTTGACGAAAATACACTCCAAGCAATTTGCATTTTTATATTTCACTCCGCCGGGGCGGCGTGCGAGCAGCGCGCAATCAATAAAACGTGCTCGCGCTGACAAGCGAACGTTTCGTCGCGCGAGATGGCAAAACGGCACGCAAATAAGCTAGACTATTTGAGTGTTGACTTGCGTTATCACGCACAGATACGTTTAACTTGAGCGCGAAATAATGCGGAGAGTTCGATAAAGCGGCCTTGGATTTTCCTTGTTCTTTCACCCTCCCCTCTGCCGCCGCCTCTTTTTACTTCGACATCGATGGGAGACGAGAGAGTGGCTGCGCGGTGCAAACAGCTGTCGACGTAAAAGGATGAGTCGAGCAAGACGAGAGGCTGGAAATTTGAGGGGAAAAGACAGCGGCGGCAACGGAGCAAGAGAAGGCAAGAGACGAAGAAGACAGCGCCAGCACCCACGCTGCTTTCAGCCGTGCCGAAAGAATGACAAGGGCGTGTATGGGACGAAACCTTCGCCGACAGCTGCCAGCCGATGGCTCGGCTTTGTCGTGCTCTCATTTGGTTTGTTACAACAATCGGCTGATAAGCCTTCTCTGGATTAGACATTGCGGAGAGTCGCGAGACCAGTTAGGATCGAGTCTGTGGGCGCTGCGACAAGTGGCAAAATATGAAAGCGAGGTGGAAACAAAGGTTCGATTGCTTCCGGACGATTCAAGGCCATCTCCGATTTGGCATTCAAATTCTCAGTCGACACTTGTGTAAACGAAGACCGCGCTGGCTTTCCAACGCACATAGTTTCCAAGATCGTAGTAGAACAAAAATGGCCCTATACCGGGCCAGTACTGGCGACCGTCGGCTGACTAGTTGGTCGACCGTTGGGATGAAACGCAGAAGGACGTTGGCGATCCTGCCAGGATGCCCGGGAATGTTTTGTGGCGTGTTTATCAAAGCAGTTTGTTTATCAAACAAACGGACTGGCCAGTACTGGCTACGATCAACTGGTTGAGTTGATCGTGTGTTAACTCAATGAGAAACCATATTTCACCATATTCCTTATGTCTGTAGTTACACTTTCCGCCGCTGGCGCTGCTTACCGGGTAAAAATGGCTGCC
>JABFPB010007756.1:0-10710 GCA_022817645.1 Ceratoteleas bidentatus | reverse complement strand
AGAGAAAACTCTGAGATTCTCTGAAAAACTATGACAGTCACAATTTTTTCAGAATTTTTCAGAGATTTTCAGAGTTTCTTTGGAAAACTCTGGCAGTCCCAATTTTGAGAGTTTTTCAGAGATTTTCAGAGATTTTCTGAGAATTTCAGAGATTTTCAGATGTTTTCAGATCATTTTTCAGAGATTTTCAAAGACATTATTTCTTCAAGGGAACCCATTAATCTTTTGACAACTGGCGCCTAAATTCCACAACAAATATTTCACTTCTATTTCATTTGATTTTTATTAATTTTTTGTACAGTTTCGCCAATATATTGAAAAAACGCGTGTATATAAAAGTATATCTAAAGGCGAATTATTTTTCATGGAAATATCTCCCATTAACATTCATTCTAAGCCAAAGAATCCTTGGCATATAATTAAATCATATAAAAATAAACTTCTAAATTCCAAATCAAAAAGTACACTAACCCCCATACTTCTGGGGTATGGGGGTTCTATCCTAGAAAAATCACCTTAAGGGGACTCTCCACTCAAAAACGACATTTTCGGCATCTTTTCACATTATTGCTTACAACTTTAGTTTGGTGCTAGTTATTAAAAATCCGTCCATAATTTTTATTATCCTCTCAACGGCAAACGAAATGGCGCTAAAAACAATCAAATTGGTCGTCATTTGAGTTCCCACTAACTTTTTGAAAATTGTTTTTTTTACTTATTTTTAAATTTTTGTTAAATAATGACAAACAATTGATTTTTTGGAAGTTTTCGCTACCCATTATTATTAAGGAACTCTCCAAAACACCAAAAAAATCAAGCTAATTGGACTAAAATTGACGAAAATAATTTCCTTAAAGTGCCATGACATTTTTTTTATATTTTCCAATCGCCATTCACTCTTCGGCCCCAACTCCCAAAACCCCACCTGCTTCTTTTTCCACTTTCCGATGGTTCGTCGCGATTTACTGTGATCCATGGCGAATCCGCGCGTCGCCTGGAAATCGAGCGCAGCAGAGTCGCTGCTGTAACAGGTAGTCGCGGACTGTGCCTGCGCGATCGCGATCGCGTATCGCCTGACACTTAGCAATATCTTCTTGGCCTTAGTGTCCTCTCGGCATTCTATATGTGTCGATATGTGTGTCGCACATATATTACCAGCGTCACCGTGAGACGAGCGGCATCACACCCACCGCCGTCGCGTGTTGTTATTAGAAAAGGATCGGTCGCGATCGAAACCGATCGCGTCGCGTTTCCGCCCCGAAGAATCGGAACCGCGGCGCGTAAGTGCGCAACTATAAAAGCGCCGGCTCGGGTGTTTGACTGTTAATTATTTATGTCGCTTGATTAGCTGTTGGCCAAACACAAAGCGGGGTTTATCAGCGCGGAAAAAATAAGACGGTTAAGGCAAGGTTCAAATGTGCCGATTTGCTTATATCGGTATCGTTGTCTGAAGAAGAAAGTGTACTTTTCGTCAGGAGAACCAAAATTCCCAACAAAATGATGCACTCAGAGAACAGTTTATTTCATTGAAATAAATGTCATTCGTATGCGAAACTATTAAATATTTTATTTGGATTAAATACATTATTTATATATATTAAATTATATTAAAATATATATTTAAATTTCATTTTTTAAATAAATTATTTATTTAAACCTAAGAAATTCTAATTTTATGAAACAAACACAATATTTTTCATTTTAATTGCCATTACTTTCAATCACTGGAGTGACGATAAAATTATGCCATCCCATGTTCACCGACCAAGACTAAATCGTACTAATCCGCGTAAAATTTGGATAAAATAAGAGGCTACAACCCCGACATAAAAAGGTGAAATTCCCCTAACCGAAATTACAAGACTTTTGGGTCGTTATCAAATTAATGCAACCCTCAGATGCCTCACTATATCACCCCATAAAAGTATTTAAATCCGCCTTCCCAGCTATAACTATTCTTGGTAAGAACCGTTTTTATTACATTATACATCAAAACGTAATCATACAAAAAAATAAAAAATGGACATAACAAGTAATAAAAATAACTATTATTATATTCTTAAAATGTCTGTTCATCATGACAGGATTCATTTTATAATGAAAGGATTTTCCGATCAGTATATTGATACAATAAAATAATTTCGTAATAAATGTAAAATCCTTTCACTGTTAAAAGTTTCATAATGAAAGGTATTTCATAATTTAAAGTTTATTTATTAATTGTCAAAATATCAGTTATTAAATAACTGATTTTTTTACAATTTCAAACACGAATACCCCCTTAAAACAAATCCTTTTAGAATAAAATTAAGTTGTATTAAAATCAACTTAATTTTTCCCTTCTTTCAACATAAAGTGACAATTTTTAAAGGTGTACATATTTTAATATCGTTTAAACATGCAATAAGAATACATTTAATAATAAAGGAATACAGGGTTCCGGAAAAAATGCCACATTTTGCAATTCATGACAATTTTATTAGAATTCGTCTTAAGTAAGAACTGAAGAGTCGTAATAGAATGAAGGCGACGTGCGCGAACGAATCGCATTAATACCTGATCGCTAGCTAGAAACACCCGGAATCACAAATAAGGGGGCCCGACGGGGGACGTGCGGTGGAATCCGTCAACTACGCTTAATTCATTAATTAACGCCTACGCATTAATGATATGGTCTGCGGCAATGATCATCAAATCATAGGGACCGTCGGATCACAGGACGCAACGTTCAAACGATAATAACTAATCACAAAAGTGATCGTTCCATCTCAATTCGGGACGTACAATGAGCAACTTTTTCGACGAATCAACAACTTCGCTTTTCCTACGTGAAATCACAATTAACAAAAATATAGCAGTCAGTCGTTTTGCCGCAATCCGCACGCAGAAAACTGTTCCAACAAATGTGCACTAAATTTATAACTCAGTTGCAGATGTAAATTTCCGGAGAAGAAAGGTGAAAGGCGAATACAATTCCAAAACATTTTTCTGCGTGCAATTTTGTTTCACCCCCCAGAAAAAAATTCGCATAACGTGCACATTTCTGCGACTAACTTTTGCTAAACACATTGTTCCACCAATTTAACAGATTTCGCTCAACATTTACAACAACGAATTCGCTAAACATAACCAATACAATTGAGATCGCAAAATCGCGTGCCAGCAAATTTCAATGAATGTCTGCTCCACCCTAACAGACAAATCCACCAAATTTCATAGATTCGTCGCCGAATCTACGTTGAATCCTCGTTCGAATATTCATCCACGTATATTCCACGTGGATTCCATGTTTCATGTCTATTAGGGCAGCAAACTGTACTCTGAGAAAACTAATTTGTAAAAGCTGCGATAACTTCGTATCTTTACGACTTATCTCGTAAAGTGTACGATTTTTTCGTAGCTTTAACGATATATCTCGTAAATGTACGAATCCTTTGTATTTTTTACGATATATCTCGAAACGTATAAAGGTTTCTTAGCTTTTACGATATATCTCGTAAAATGTGTCGAGTTTTCTTAGCTTTTACGATATATCTCGTAAAGTGTACGAATTTTTACATTATATCTCGTAAAGTTTTAGCACATAACTGCATTGCCACGTTTTGCGAATTTTTCGCTCGAAACACGCGGAATTGAAATCGAACGATCTGCGCGAACGAACGAACGTGCAAGTGTTGTTAGTGGCTAGCCGTGGTGTCGTCGTGGAAACTAGTCGAGGGGTGCCAGTGAATGAAACTACGCTCGCCGGTCGGACACGGTTCCTCCCTCGAAATAATTACGGCACGGTCAAGGTTTACTTCTAGGTCGCTAATACTAAAACACCGTTCGCCTTCCTCCTGTCGCAACACAGTCGCTTGCGCAATAACAGTCGTTATTGAATTTGCCGCTCGAGCGCCATCTACTGCCTCGATAAAGTTTAAAAACATTAACGACAATTACATATATATATATATATATTCATTTATATATATGTTCATATCAATATATATTTAATATATAATATATTTATAGATATACTTTTCATAATATCAATAATAATAGAATAATAATAATAATGATGATGATAATGATCGTAATGATAATCGGAATAGCAGTGGTGACAATAATCATGATAATACAACGCGAATGACCGAAACGATAATATCAACGAACCGTGGAGACCTCGCGGTCAACCGCCGCCAGGTGGCGCTGCATCTCGGCGGACGCAGCGCCCCCTGCCACCACCTTTTACGTTTTCGCGACGAGTAAGGAACAGAAGGCTGCGTTTTCATCCTCGGTATGTTTCTTTTGATGCAAGTTCCCTCAAGGTTAACTAACGCTTTGGAAAGGTTTCGCAAAAGCTTTGTAGGTGGCGCAGTAATCGTTCCCGAAACTTCCTGCCACAGTCTTAAGGTCTTGGAATGTTTTTACAATTTGTTTAAAATATTCCAAGGCTGTACAATTCTTCAAATGTTTTTTACAAAATTTAAATGAAATGAGTGAAATATGAAAGAAACAAAAGTTTCCAAGAAACCTCTGAAAAACGTTTCTAAAACGTTAGGTCCTGAGGACTTGTCTTCAGCCGAACGCCACGACCTGTCTGTCCCCGGTTGTCGCTAGGTGATAACTATAGTTACACGCAGTATCTACATTACAGTTACAAGAACGGGTTCCGCGAGCTGCTGGCTAACTAAGGCGGGACTTGACTCGGGTCCGAATGCGTCCGCGCGAATTACAATTTAATTGATAGCTCGAGAATACGGCGGCTCGGTGGCTTCTAGTGGCGCCACCTCGCGCGCCTTATTGTTAATCTAAAATTTAAATTGCAATTGGATGGGGTGACCGGGTAAGGGTGGCCTGTATGTACAGAGTCCGCGGCAACGCAGAGGACAAATGCGCTCTGCCGCTGAGTATTCGACGAGCCGTGGGCCTGGTCGAGTGGAACGCCGGGCGTTCGGTTATTGCTAATTGAGTCGCGACGAGACGCGCCGTTTATTGCACTCGAATTATTGGGACAATTACGTCGACAACAATAGTGATTCAACGAGAAACATTTGGAAAAGATCTCTGAAAAATACGGAAGGGAATATCCTTTTTTTGGTTTTGTCCTTGAAAGATTGTTTTGGTTTTTTTGTTTTTATTTTTGACCTTGAATGTTTGTTTTTATTTGTTTTCATTTGTCATTGAAAGTTTGTTTTTATTTTGACCTTGAATGTTTGTTTTTATCTGTTTTCATTTGTCCTTGAAAGTTTGTTTTTATTTGTTTTCATTTGTCCTTGAAAATTTGTTTTTTGACCTTGAATGTTTGTTTTGATTTTGACCTTCAGTTTTTGTTTTTGCTTATTTTCATTTGTCCTTGAAAGTTTGTTATTGCTTTTTCTTTACATTCATTCGAATTGTCGTCTTCGAAGGTTTGTCTTCCTTTTAGCAATGAACCTCTATTTGAATTCCGGGACTTCCCAGACATTTTCAGAGATTTCCTTCCAGGACAGCCAACCAACCGCAAGTTCGTTAATCCTAAAACATGCAAACGACTACGTGACACACGATCAACAATTTGTACAACGAACGACCGATCGAAAAATAAAATTTGTCAGTGGCTCAAGCTACAGTCAACTAGCATCGCGTCTCGGCGCGCCCTCTGGTTCACTCGACGGGACGCCCGCGACGAACGCGACAAGGACCATCGCAAATACTGTCTGTTCGCTACGCAAAGCAATTTTCAATTAAACGACGCTCGCTTAACCATTTTACGTAACTACTATGAAAAGTGACACGACGGGCTCGGTTTTCGCAAAAGAGTTTTGATTTTGACCTTCTCCAGATCCGTCTCTCAGATGTTAGGATTGGAAAGAGACGGATGCACACGGGACTTCGGAATCTTCAATCCGAAAGTTGTGAAGGGTTTTGCAGCATTATGAAGATTTTATATGTCTGTCTGTCTCGTTCTAACTGAGTGGGTATGAAAGAGACAGGTGAAACGAATCTTTATAATCTCTTGACACCATCAACATTCGTTGCTGACGATAGTTCTGTTCGTATGTGCAAAATCAGCACCGGCATTTTCAATAAGGAACTTTTTTAATTACTGAGTTCTCTTCGTAAGATATAGAGAGAGGGAAACATCGGTAAGAGTATACTTTTCGGTGAGTCATGCTCAAATGCGCCATCTACGTTTTTGTTTCCCCTCCTTTCTGTTTGCGAAAATGCCGGCGGCTGTTGCACGATGGAACCGACTTTTGGGACTTGAGACGAACGAAGTGGTCGAGACGCAGGCACGTGTCCGTCAAGATTACAGTCTGCTTAGCGAAATGATGGCTCGTGAAACCGAAGCGTCACCGGAACGAATAACCGAACGATAGGTGGCGCACGTTCTTTTGATTGGCAACAAAAACGCTTTGTTTCGCGATAGGTGGGCTGCTGTACAGAATGCTCCGCCACGTCGAGACAAACGCCCTCGCCCGGACAAGTCAAGAACTGTTTATCGATATCAAAACAATTCATTTCTTCGTAAAATATTCCCCTAGCAGAGAACAAAAAACTAGTAACTTTTAGTCTGTTAGAATCTTTTTAATCTGAGTGTAGAATCACATCGCTCATTCAAATATCGAATTTTGGAGTAGAGGAAAGTAAGAGATATTTTCTGATGCGAGGTCGAACTGCCATCCCAGAACAGGGTTTTAAAACATTTAATAGTAATTAAAAATTAAATCTCTGCTCCAAAATCAACTAAAAAATAAAGCAAAATTCTAAAATATTATGGTTCTTACTAGTTTCTTTCTCTCTGTAAAAATACCCGATAACTTACACTTAGTCGAATAGGTCAAATATTAGGTCTTATATTTGTTCAATTCAAGTTTTACGTTGTACAAATAATAATAATCATTACAATAATATTAATAGTCATAACAATAATAATAATAATAGCAGCAATAGTAATAATAATAATACGTTCAATCTTATCAACATAGTTGCTGTTCTCTGATGTCTCAATCGCAGACAAGTCAATCGTTGAGAAATCCTTCATCTGCAATATCGCCCGAAGCAACTCATTCGTGGAATCAACATAGTCTAATTGAAAATAATAATAATTGAAACGTCCGATGTAACTGCTTAATGTCTTAACATTTTTTCATTTGGTTTCTCGATAGTTATGACTGTTGATTTAACAACTTTAACTCATCAGCAACTTATAAACGTTAAACCAACTTCTTTGTCATTGATGTATCGGTATTAAGTTAGAGTTTCTCTCGACTCAACTTAACTTTTAATTTCGACAAAACAATGATTTATCAGCTTCAAGTAAATGTTGAGTTATCAACTTCGAGTAAATATTTATTCGTCAATTGCAAGTAAATGCTGATTAGTCATTGTTGAATAAATGTTAATTCAATCCCTTCGATTAAATAAAAACTTTTGATTTATCATTTTTCAGTTCACATTGACTCATCAGCGTTGGTTCAATGTTGATCCAATGAATGGGTTGACTCAGACTTTCACCGGGACATGATTCGACGAGGACCTTACCAGGCATCCGTTGTCCGGCGGAATACAAAACGGCTCGAGTGTCTGAACGGAACAATGAACGACATCGGCGACAAACAGTCAGAGACCTCTTCGTGGGGAGGACACGGGGACCAAATGGACTCCTCGTTGCGCGCAATTCCCAGGCGCTGACATTGCGCGCGCACTTCTTAATTTCGTATACTCCGTCATTCGCCGGCGTCGTCCCACTTAGCTTCCTCGGCTATTCTGTCGAAGCAGTCCGAGAGGAACGTGTACTGAAATTAAGGGCGTCGAATTAATCATGGGGGATTAGAGGCTTGTGCATATTGAAATAATTAAATTCCATTCAAATGAAAAGAACATAAGTTTACTTTTTTCTATTTCCTTTTGTATTTGACGTTAAAAGTGCTGAAATCCCCGTAGATTTTGAGAAAAATCCCAAAAAAGAAACATTTTAATACATTTCATTCAAACGAATTCATTGAACATTTCCTATGGATTCCTAATTCACTGGAGCCACTGTCCTTTAAGTCTCTTTCCTTTAATAACCTCTGTCCTTTAACTCATTGAATCTCTGTCTTTTAAGTCCAACAACCAATGGAATCATTAGACTGTTTCACAATCACAAAAATGTCCTATCTTCCTTTAATGATTATAATTTATAGGGACCTTTAACACCTTTGATATTATATTTGAACATGACCAATTTTCGATCATGTCCCTATCAACGAATAATATTCCAGGAATATTCTGAGAATATTGTTTGTCAAATTAATATTCCATGAAAATTCTAGGAATATTATATAATATTCTTCGTTGATAGAGGTTCAAATATAAAAACCGTTGTAATTTTGAACATTAAATATGATTTCGACATGATTATTACATATGGCGTGAAAACTTTGAGCCAGCGGGGTGGCCGGTTGTCGGATCGGGTGTACTGGAAGCAGAAGGACATGCCCTCCTCGTCCACCTCCCAGTGCGCGATCGTGTTCCACGGGAACTCGACGACCTGCGACTCGAGGGTGCCGTCCTCCTTGGCCGCGTGCAGTTTGAACGCCGCCGCGCCCACGGCGGCGACCACGTGACCCTCTTTCCTCGAATCGCATGCGCAGTGTGGAAATACTATGTCACCGTATCCACTCAGTTCGCGCGCCAATTTCAAATACTGAAACAATAGTAAATTGCGATTTAGTCATTTTGGGATTGGAGTGATAATACTGATATTTTTAAGGAAACTGTCCTTTAGGAAGAAACAATTTATAATTTAAAAGAATTTGGAATTTCGATTTTTACGATATTATGTTGTAAGCTGTTTTAAACAGTGAGTGGATACGATAGTATCAGTCGAACTAAATATTATCAGCTTTCCCCGGATTTCGACTGATCCGTTTGTAAAAGTCCGTTCGATCCTATTAAAGCACGTAACAGGATTCGTTACAGCGTCGATAATTATGTGTGAAATCTGGCTGAACACTGTCCGGATTTCGTTGAATGAATCAGAATAAAACGTATAATTGGTTGAAATTATTTTCATGATGTAACTAAAAGGTCTTTTTTTAACACACACCAAATAATTTCAATGAAATTATTTAATGTAGTAATTTTACATTCAATTTATAAGAATTTATGTATTACTAATTTCGAAGCAAAATAATCATATGTTGACTTATTATGGTTAATATATTTCCATTATATTTTCAGTATATTTATCTGTATATTTTCAATATGTTGTCAATATATTGCCAATATTTGTACAATTTTAATATATTCAAAATGTACTGAAAATATATTGAAAATATACAATGCCAATATATTCTCAATACATTATTCTTTCCCTCATTTTATTTCAAAGTACTGTTTGTTTTCAGTGCAACCAAACGTAGACTCTCAACCAAATGATCAGACTGACTGAACCGAAATGTTTTCGCGAGTGTGAAAAAGTGTTTGATTAGTCGAACTGAGGTATGCACCTCGTGTTTCCTCGACGCATCCTGAAGGGCTTTCAACTGATAGAGCCTCTCGCCTGCGGTGATGTGTCCCCTATTCACTTCGTCGATCGTCTGCCAGAAAATCCACGTCAGCGCCTGCTCGCTAAGTGGTCTGGAGATGTTGAACAGCCACCTCCGCACCGACAGACACGTCGCACTCGCCGTCGAGTAATTCTGAATGTACAAAGTGTGCGGGTGTTCGTGCGGCTGCAACTTTCGTTCTGAAAAAATGCACGGCCACTTACTCGGTGCTGCGAGTTCGGATCTCTTCGTCAGAGAAACAATCCAGTCGCGAGATTTATTTTAATTAAGGACTTTGTCTCGCCTGGAGAGCGAAATTCAGTCGCTTTGCATTTGTTGAAATTAAAACTAAACTATTCTTTTCATTTTTTGAATGTTTCTTATTTCAAAATAAATAAATAATATGCCCGTGCTTCAAGTTCCTAAGAATTTGTTAGGAATTCATAGGAAATGTGAAACATTTCCAATGAAATCTCAAACGATTCCTACGAAATCTTAGGAAATATTGAACAATTTCTTAGGAATTCTTAGGAACCTAAAACCTCAAATTTATTTCTGTTAAACCAATTCAATGCAGAAAATATTTCTCTCAAAAGACAAATGTTCTGTCATACTTTACCATCAAACAAGCAAATAATTATATTTCTCATTAGTTAACCAACCTTGATATTAAACACACCAAGTTAATCACTAAACTAACAAACTTTCCCAAGACATAACTTCCTTCAATTACTTGTCTATCGATTAAGTCAACGAAACAAGAGCCAATTCTGGTCTGAAAGGTCGGCAGGTCGACAAGAAATTTACCAAAATTGTACTCGACGATTTCGAACAGGTAAAAGTACTTGGCCGTGTCCGCGTCCAGGCCAACTCTGCAGCAGACCGCGTCGTAGACGTCCTTGACGTTGGCGGCTTTGGGCACGGTGACGGTGACGACCTCGCGGTCCGGCAGAAGCACCTTCAGGTCAACGGCCGGACCCTGATCGCCATCCTCTTCGAGCCTATCTGTGAGAAACTCCTGCATCGCGTCGCTCTCGGCGATCACTCGCACTGCGCACACTTTCTCCAGATATTGCTCGAGACCGCGTCTCCGGGCGTCCAACTGCTGCTCGCTCAGTCTGAAATTTGGATAGATTGACATTATTGTTAAGGTATTTGTGAAATCAAAATCGTCAGAATTCGATCAAATTTTGATGAAACATTGTACATATCA
>JABFPB010007755.1:0-10714 GCA_022817645.1 Ceratoteleas bidentatus | reverse complement strand
GATGTATATTTGAAATGGAGGCAACGTGTCTAGCAAGAAAAGTTCGGCATGTTAGACGTGACCCACTTTGGACAAGTGGTTATCATCTCTGACTACCACCGCGAGGTCTCGGGTTCGAGACTCCGCGCTGGTAGATTTGACAAAAATGTCGGAAATAATACAAGGGCATTTTTTTCGCACAAAAATGATTATTCGATTATTTCTCATGTATTGTGAAAAATTTGAAATGCTCAGCAACCACTCACAAAGTGAGGAAATAGGGAAAGTCACCTGTGAGCTTTCATGTAGCTCACATGTTAACTCACTGTGAGCTCACTGTGAGTTCATTGTAAAATTCAATGTTGACTTGGGTATCACAGGACGAAATTTCACAGTCATCTACGAAATTTCGTAGATAACTGTAAAATTTCGTACTGTGACATAGTTCATCTACGAAATTTCGTAGATGACTGTAAAATTTCGTACTGTGACACAGTTCATCTACGAAATTTCTGTTGCATTTTTCGTAGACTTTCTGGATCTATTTTTTTTAACCAGAACGTCTAGGTTTTTAAAACCAGGGTAGTCTACATAATATATTTCTATCAAAAAAAGCAAGAATAAATTAAATTAATTTTTATTCGAAATAGTATTACTAGATTCAATTTAGAATAAAAAGAGAAGAGAAAATACAAACAAAAACTTTAACTTTCGAATGTACCAATGGAAGAGTTATTTCCCAGCGGGTATTACATTGTGCGCAAATATTGCGTAATTTGAAAACAATTAAGCTTACTGAAAAATAAAAGACGCAAACGATTGTTCGTACGCGCCAGATTTTTACCACGTTTATATAAGAATTCGTTTTTCAGTGTCCCGCAATTGTCTGCGACTGAAAGATACAAGACTAATATCGAAGGAAATCGTGGGCGGAGAATGTGTGGAGGCGAAAACCGATGTTTCAGCACGCGGTTAAAACAGTCGACGCGATTTTATTTACTTGTTTATTTATATTTATTTTACGTTCTACGTCGCGCATAAGTATTCCCACTTACACGTCTCGAAATTGCCCAATTCATTTTCATGCGAATGTCACTTCGCCGTTCATAGGCTATAAAAAAGTTATACCCGATAGACATTGTCAAAATACGATTACCCGGTAAAAACAACATATTCTTCTCGATACTATCACAGTCAATTCGCCTATAAATTATTCATCCGCGAAACGAGCAAGAGAAAAACTTTTGTGCATCGCAACGATTTGAAAAACGCGCCACCTTGTATCTGCCCAGCCTCCAAAGATGGCGCCACCATCGCGCTCGACTTTACCAACGCAGTTTCTTTCTCAGTGTTCGACTCTCTTTTCAGCGTATCGTCACCTGTCGAAAAGATGGTATGTTGATGTTGCTTTAAAATTACTAATAATATCGGCCGATATTTCCGACATCCGCCACTTTAATTACAATTATTCGTCACGATGGTATTAACGGGTTTATTGTTAAAGGATTTTGCACCTTATTGTTGTGTTTTTCCGTCAAAAATGTTGTTAGGTTAAATCTACTGTAAAGTGTCACTATTTGTGTTGTTGCAAGACAGATCCTTGTATTTGACAATATGAGGTTTCAGAACGTTGTTTTAAAATGTGCTTTGCTTTCAGACGACCCACAAAAAGAAGACCAGGAAGCTTCGTGGTCATGTGAGCCACGGTCATGGACGTATCGGTAAGCTTTCTCATAACCAAACATTTACACGTGTTTATTTGCAGTTATCTTTGTAAGACATTTTTTACTCGAGTTGCAATTTTAGCAAAGTTCAAGATTGTTTAAAATGGTGTTTATACTTTTTGTTGTGAAAAGTTTCATACAAGGGGCAGTAGCAAAAAGTTTAGGTTACATACTTGTGATTACTTATGGTCTTTGTTTTCAGGCAAACACAGGAAGCATCCTGGAGGTCGTGGTAATGCTGGTGGTATGCACCATCACAGAATAAACTTCGACAAATACCATCCTGGATACTTCGGAAAGGTATTTGAACATTTTCTTGGATATTTATTGCTGATAATGTTTGGTGAAATATATTTTTCTCGAATTTGAAATAAAGGACACAGATCAGACATTTAAAACATATTTGCTTTATCTTATTATATTAAATTTTCCTTAATAGTGTCATAATGCAAAATTATCTTGAATTACACTTTTTATTTTTCTTAGTAAATGTATTTAAACTCTTTTGTTACATTTTATTGTTTCTTTTTTCAAACATTAGTAATAGTTCAAACTCAACCAAATTTTGCGAAATTATTCCTGATCTTTTTTTTCCTCCAAACTATACCAAATTTGATCTATATGACATTTATTCCATGAAATTGAGCGAGATAGAAGTTGGTACAAATATCTATTATGCTATGTTTATGTATAAAAAATTAATTAACGTGATTTTACAGCTTGGTATGAGAAACTACCACTTAAGGAGGAATTCCAAATGGTGCCCGACCATCAATTTGGATAAACTGTGGACTCTTGTGTCCGAACAGACCAGGTTGAAATACAAAGATGACACAAGTGGCAAAGCTCCCGTTATTGACCTTGTAAAAGCCGTATGTATAAAAAATTAATAATAATACTTTATAAATAAACCATTAAATAATGTCTAATAAACAACAAAACATAAAACACAATTCCTATTGGAATCTAAGATGCTTTGATACTAATGTGCATCTAGATTAGAACTATTTTCATGACATTTTGCAATTCTCACAGTAACCAAAGTTCAATTAAAGCAAATCGCATTAAATTAAGAGGATTTGAGTTAATTTCAAGGATGCAACCAATTGATATATTTAATAGCTTTTATATATAATTTTAAAAAAATGGAAATTTGTTCTATTTCGACTGGAACAATGTTTCATTTTCTTAGATATTTACATGATGATTTGTGAACGGGCGGACTGAAAAAAGTGCGTACAACACTTGTCATATATCTGTTGATTGTTCATATCTGATTATTTCATATCGATTCAAACAATATTCCTTGATTTGTGTATATATATTAATGACGATTACTTGAATGTATGATTATAGGGATACTACAAACTGTTGGGCAAGGGACGTCTTCCCAAACAACCAGTTATTGTTAAAGCCAAATTCTTCAGCAAGTCTGCAGAAGACAAGATTAAGGCAGTTGGCGGAGCTTGCATCTTGAGTGCATAAATTATTTGTGAGTATTTTTTATTTACAACATTTTTCTTCACTTTTGTTAAAAAATATTTGTAAACAAATTATTAAAAAAATATAATTGTTTTAATTTATAAAAAAATTCAATACAATTTTACATGTAAATTTTGTATTAAATGATGACTCTATGAACGGGCGGTCTTAAGAGTGCGTACAACACTTTTCTTCATGTAGATTGTTCATTTCTGATAATTGCAAAAACTTTTTTTACATTGCATAAATGTAAAAAATGAATAAACTAAATGAATTCTCACCTATTCTGTTTCAGATACCACCTTGTCATTCTATTTGTACAAACACCGAAGGACTTTTAATAAAATTGTCTACAGGACTTTCCCTTTGTCATTATTGTTCACATACATACACCCATTCAAAATTTTAGATACAATTTTCATAAGTATCCTTCACCTGCCTGTGTCTTAACTTTAAATTGGTTAGGAATAAGAACACTTCAAAAATAAAACAAAAGACAACTGTTTGGCATGTGGACATTGTATAAATTGTAAAATTCTTCAAGTACTATTATCATCACTTTTTCATTAATTAAAAATCATAAAACAGTTAAAATTGATATTAAAATACATAAAAATACCTCAAAATTGCTGATTATGGATGAGCGAATCAGTTAATATTCAGAGGCTCACATGTTCAACTCTGACACGTGTTCATTGGCTTCACAGAAGGATGTGTTGGCTACAGGAGGTTACACCTTGATTCGCAAACTTAACAGTGGCACATTCGCGAATGTAAGATATTTGATTACCCAATTCAGTGTCGTCAACGTTTGTTACTCACAACAGTGATCTTTGAAAAAACAATAGGTCTACCTTGCTGAATTCACTCCAAAAAATGATCCTAACGAACGAATAATTTTGGCTTGTAAAGTTGTGAATTACACGAAACTGGTTAAAGGAAAAGTTCTCAGTCGAAAATTCATCCGCCGTGAACTCGCCATTTTAACGAAGCTCAATCATCCATACCTGATCAGCGTGCACCGGATTTTACGATGGTTCAACAAATATTATATTTTTATGCCTTACGCGGAGAACGGAGATTTACTCGAGTACATCTGTGCTTCGAAGGACCCAATACCTGAACCACAGTGTTGCATCTGGTTTAGACAGCTGAGTTTAGGTTTCTTCAATTTGTTGTTCATAAATATCAATTATTTAAACTACAAATTTAAGGATTATCACCATTTAAATCAAAGAAATTGTGATATTCATTACTTTATTTTTATACATTTAGTAATACAATATTTTTAAATTACTAATAGTAATTCAACTATAAATAATTTAACGTAGCAATTCATAAAAACAATAACTTAATTTTAAATTGTCCAAAAAATGTTTCATCACATTTAAATTGAATAACTTGATTTATTTGTTTTATTTGATTTTTGGACAACTCTAAAAACTTTACACGTACAAATTTGCGAAATTTAGTTGATCAATATTAAACATTCGCATTGCTTGAAACAATTTGCAGGTCTCCAGTATATTCATAAGATGGATATCGCTCACAGAGACATTAAATGTGAAAACATTTTGCTGACATCAACAATGGATGTGAAACTAGCGGATTTTGGGTTTGCGAGATATGTGGTGGATGAGAACGGGAATCGAATTTTGAGCGACACCTATTGTGGTTCCGTTAACTACATTGCCCCAGAAATTGTGATTGGGACACCATACGATCCTAAGGTGTCAGACATGTGGTCGATGGGAGTGATCTTGTTTGCGATGCTGAACAGATCAGTGCCATTCAAGGTCGGCGATGTCCAGCATACTTACCAGCAGCAGATGAACCGTAGATACAAATTTCGCTCGAAAAACGTTGACTGCTGCAGCAGCCAAGTTAAAGCACTGGTGGATAATTTGCTTGAACCCAATGTATCGCTCAGATGGACAGTTGAACAAGTATATAACATATGATTTTAGAAATAATTCATATTCTGATGTACAGTAAAATAAAAAAGCCCGATAAATGGTAGAAAGCAGAAGGGATATCAGTCAGGGTTGGAATGGCTTTAATTATGCAATTCAAATAAGTGATTTAATTTAAATCATTATTATTTTCATCGGTGATTTAAATCATCGCTAATTTTTTTGTTTTATTTTGAATAGATAGATATACATTGTTTAATAAATTATTGAATCAATAATTAATGAATAAGTATGCATAACAATAAATAATTCATAAATCAATAAATAGATAATTAATAAATAAATAATTTACAAATAAATAAATCCATCAATATAAACAAACAAACTGATGAATATTAATAATGGAAGAATAAAACGTAAAAACATGTAAATTTAAACATTAAATAAATAATAACAAGATGATATAAACTAAATTGTGAAGTAAGTAGATAAATAAATTAATAAATAGTTCAATTAATTGATAATGAATAATTAAATGAACAACTAATAATTCAATACATAAATAATAAATTATAAACAAATAAATGATCATTAAATAAAAAAAAAATTGAATATGTGACGCATAAATATAATAATTAAATAAATTAATTAATAAAATTACAACAAATAATAATCGAAGATTAACAGACGACAAACTGTAAATTACTAATTAATTTTTTTGTTTTTTTTTTTAATTTTATACTAAAGCTTTGCGATATTGTTTTATGTAAATTTCAAATAGTTTTTTTTATTCAATTAAAATCATGATTTGATTTATTTAAATCAAGTAAACCAACTCAATTAATTTTTGGAAAATATTAATGATTGTTTCTAACCCAATTCTAAATCAGTACATAACTTAAATTAAATATACTTGTAAAATTGTAAAGGTTTTAGACTGTCACTGGTTCGCCATAAATTCACACAGATTCGCTGTGAACCGTGAAGAACAGGAAGCCTTGAACCAAGCCAAAGAAATGAAGCGTAAAGCGGTGGAAGAAAGAACAGCTAATAAGCACAAACCACAAGGGGTAATTCAGATCAAATAATTATGAGCAACTTTGTCTTAATTTCACCTGAGGATGTAAAATCAAATCTCTTTTAGCATACAACAGTAGATGACGAAAATAATGCCGGAGGCAGTGCCATTACGAATATAAATGGCGAATTATACAGTGATTTGAATGTTACCCTTCTCGACAAAGAAACCGTAATTTGACAACAGCATATCGTCACAGCACTAAAAAAATATTTGAAACTGACACGAACTTGAACTGCAGTTTTACAGAAAAGTATGAAGTTCAAGTTTATTTACTGGAATTTCATATTATCACTAGAAAATATGTAATTCCAGAAAAATTTTATAAATCTACTTTAAAATTACACTATTCACACTTTTCTGTAAAATGACTGAGAATTTGATATAAATTTCAATTTTTACGGCGTACAAGATAACATAATCTCACTGTATGTTATACAGTGAGATTATATTCTTACGATAAACATTTTTTTCAACTGTTACAGGAAACCGATGCTCCAAAAACCACCGTAAAACATGTCGACGCTAATGATCAACCAACAGTAAAAATAGCAAAATTGGAGTGATTCAGTGAAATCAGCTTTTTCGTTGTCAATAAACATTGTTTTATACCTGTAAAAATGACAAACCATCTATGTTTCAATAAATATTTAAATATCTTAAACACCACAGTTTCTCAATTCACACACACGCTAATTAGAACAAACTAAAGTAACTCCTGCAAGCAAAACTGACTCCGCAGAATGTACTCTTCGTATCGTTTCTCCGCCGCCATGCTTTCCTGTTCCAGAACTTGAACCCTCATTTTTGCGTCCAATAGCAGCTCTTCCGTCGAACTGCCTTCGCTTATCAGAGTGCTCGTTAGGGGAACTCGAACTGTGATTGGAGGGACTTCTTTAACTTTCGTTAACTGAGTTTCCTCCAATTGCCTAGACAATTGCACTACGCGACGTGTCAATTGCTGTATTCGTTCTTGCTGTTCTCGAACGAGACTGATTAAATCTTGCTTTTCGTGGATCAGAAGCTCATTTTCTCTCCACTCTGCCATGAAACTCTGATCAGTTTGTATCTGCACATCCTTCATTTCGAGATTTTCTTTCGGTTCAACGTTTTCGACAATTCCTCGCTTTACTTTGGTCAACTCAGTTTGCATCCTTTGCAAATTTTCTTCGAATTGCTTATAATTATTTCTCTCTACTTCTAATCTGCAAAATAAATTTGTATTTTTAATTTGAAAACAAATTGTGACAGATATAAGATTGTTTTTTGATGTTTTTTAATATAATAAACAATTGGTATTAAATAGTGTGTTTTACCTATTAGTCTCTTTTAGCAAGAAATCTTCTTTGTGCAATAGCTCCAATTTTTTTTCATGGATATGTTCTTCTTCCTTCCGTTTTTCTTCAGCAAACTGTTTTCTTTTTGTGTGCAATGTTTGTAAAAGGTTCTGGAAGGTGCAAAATTAAATGTAAAATTGCGAAATACTTGAAAATTAGATACAAAATAAAAAAAAGAAAACTATCCTGCAAAAAGTATTTCATAGAAACAAATAGAAATGAATTGATAATTAAACGAGTAATTTTTCAAAGGTCTGTTCTGCTGATATATCACTGTTTTCAGAAAATTTTAAATTCTTCAAAAATAATTCGTTTTTCTTCATTTCTACCATCTGCATCCAAAGTACATTCATAAATTATTCTCTATTCTTTCCAGTTCCAGTTAGATCAATATTTTCAATGTTTAACTTGAGTACCTGAACTTGTTCGGTTTTCTCTTGTAATAAAATCAGCTGCTGTTCCGTAGTCTGTGCCTGTTTCTTCAACTTTTCCGACTTTTCGTTCAACACCCGATCAAATTCCTCTTTCTGCTTAACCAACTTCCTTCTTATCTGAATCAGCTGTTTGCATCTGTCACAGCCACTTATGTCATCTGTCTGAGTTTCTTCGTCCTGTCCAACTGCCTTTTCCAACTTTTTACTACTTTGTCTCACTTTTTCCTCGACTTTATCTTTTTTGCTTTGTAAAACGCAACTTCGAAGACAGTGCAACAGGCAGATCAACAGGGAATCGTTTCTTGTCGAGTATTCGTGTAAGATCAAACGTCCTTTGGAGTCTTGAGGGTCGACCCCCAATGTTTCCAGAGTATGCAGCAAATAGTCCATCTGCATCTTCCCATTGTTGGAATCATCTGCAGATAAAAGTTGATCGAAGTGTGCAGGTAACGGGGCTTCACTTGTGAACACAGACAAAGTGTACGCGAAATTCGTTGTCAACAAATATTCCGCTATGAGGAGGTCATAAACGTACTGTTTTGCTGACCTTTGTCGGGGTCGGCTTAAAGAGACGTCCTTGCACTTTAAAGCGTGAACTAAATTCTGACGAAGTTGAGTGCGAATGTTTGAGATAACACCGCATTTATCAAACCTGGGAAAATGAAACATTTGGGAAATTAACAAGGAGGGTTTCAGTGAAACAAAATTTGAAACTGTATGAAAACGATGAGTGATAAATCATACGGATTTGAAATAAAAAAGAAAAATGTTTGATTAAAGTGAATTCAAAAGAATAACAAATTTTTATTATTTTGAATGCATCTCAGTCGATAATCTATATTCTGTTCACAGAATTCTTGTTTTGTACTGGCAAAACGAGACACGAGTTCAAATGCTACTAATTTCACTGTACACTAAATAAATTTAAAATCTCACTGAAATTGATTCAGTAAATAAAAAAATTATATTCATAAAGATATATATTATTTCTCAACCGAAAAAAGTGATTTTCATTTATTATCTGGATTTTAATCAAATTCTCTGGCTTTTCCAGTGCGCCAATTTTGCTAGACTATTCCAGGATTCCAAGGTGTGTAAGTACCCTGAATAACAATTCCTACATATATATATATATGTTGAGAATCTAAACCAACAGGTTTTCAAGTGTAACGAAAACTTACGACTACATTTTGAATGTTTTCTGGCATATAACCTAAAGAGCTGGAGAATTGAAAATCAAATAGTATAATTCCTTGAATTACTTACCAGTTATAAATTGTTGTATTATTGATATCTGTGTCCATTACTGCATAAAAAAAGCGTACTTTGAAATGGTTGACACTGGTCCTGTCACCGGTTTTGTTTGCTTACATTATTTCGACAGTGTAGCGTTGTATTGAATGAATTTGATTGGTTGCGCCATCTTCGAATTATTTCCCGCGTTTATTCAAATCGAGCGATATGATTGCAGGGTAAGGATAACCATTCCGAAAATAACGGGACTCCCTATCGGTCCGCAATGCCAATATGGCGAACTCAGGCCCCGTTCGCAACTACGCTTGGTTAGAGGAGGCAAACTGCAGACATGAATGCCATAATGGTCAATAGATGGCGCTGCGTATACGGAATCAAGAAACGAGCAGTGTAAATGTCGCGACTTACAAATAAAACGAAACAAATAATGAATTTCAAATGTCGACAGTGTTAGAATGGAGAATTAAAAGCAAGAATAGAAGAATTAAATAATTAACTAAATAATCGATCAAAGAAATGCAAAAATAATAAGAATTATTTATAATTAAATATAAATTATAAATATAAATTAAAATTATTTATAATTAAATATTTCTATTACATTAATATCGATTAATTAAATTAATTAATAAATAGTTAATCATATATTAATTAACATTAAATCAATAATAATTAATATTAATTAATTGTATATTAGTTTGGTAAAAATCAGAATTAAGATGATGTCTCATGTCTGCTGCCACGGAGTTGGTGTCTTTGTTAATAAAAAAAGTATGCATAATTATTTCAACACAAATCGATAATGGCGCTCCAAATTATTGTTAAATAAGCGCCCCAAATAACGTTAAATAAGCGCCCCGAGATTATATCAGATAAGTGTCTCAGAGATAATGAGCAGGTTGAAATTAATTGTAAACGTTGTAATTGAAATTAATTGTAAACACACGTCTTTTTATTTTTAAACAAAAGTGTACAGTCACAGAATGTTCGAGAAAATTTTGCGAACTCCATTTTCGAAAAAATTAATTTCGAACTGCATTTTGCGAACTGCATTTTCGAAAAATTCTTTTCGCGTATTTTTAGGAGAATTCTTATTCTCCCAAAAATTCTTTTTGGGAGAATCATTATTTTCATGTTATGGAAAATAATTTTAATAAACAGAATTAGTAAGTCGTACTTGATTTTAATTGCGGGAATCAAATTTTGTTGTGGTTTGTACTTGAACAAGTTGAAATGTTCTAAAAAATATTTTAATAACTGGAATTGGTAAGTCAGACTTGATTTTGATTGCGGGAAACAAAATTATTCGTACTTGATCAGTTCACTGTAAACCTACCTAATGCAAAAATACTTTTCTTTCTGTGATGAGACTTTCCGCACTCCGAATGACTTGAAATGTTCTAAACAACAGTTTAAGGTAGTTCCCCTATGAAGGACCGTATATTTAGGGTGCAAAGTGAAAATATTATCATATTAATTTAATAATGTTTTATTATTTTTTCATAGTATTAAT
>JABFPB010007754.1:0-10712 GCA_022817645.1 Ceratoteleas bidentatus | reverse complement strand
AAAAAATCATGGGAAATCTAATAGTCATGGGAAAAATGTCCATTGGAAAAAAATCGTGGGAAAAGTGTCCCCCTACCAACAGATAATTTGTCCAGAACGTGCTGTTCTTCATCCACATAAAAAATTAGAACACACATACATGCTGATGATCATATTGAGACGGTGACTCTAACTCGGACCAAATAAAAGACGGAATAAGACGGAAGAAACTCGCCGTGAATTCGACGACCACGTTTTTATCATAACCTCAAAACGCGGTCAACTAGGCGACCGCGCTAAATTACACAGGGCCAACTTGGCGACCTTGCCAAATCACATTTGGTCAACTTGGCTACCTGCCAAATCACATTTGGACAATTTGGCGCTTTACCAAATCACATTTGATCAACTTAGCGACCTTGCCAAATCACATTCGGTCAACTTGGCGACCATTCCAACTTGTACGCGGTCAATTCGGCGACCGTGCCAAATTACACGCGGTCAACTCGACGACATTGCCAAATTATATTCGGTCAACTCGGCGATCGTTCCAAGTTGCACGAGGTCAACTTGGCGGCCGTGCCAAATTAAATGCGGTCAACTCGGCGACCTTGCTAAATTACATTCGGTCAACTTGGCGTCCGTTCCAAGTTACACACGGTCAACTCGACTACTGAACCAAATTACATGCGGTCAGCTTGGCGACCGTGCCATATTATACGGGGTCAAATTGGCAACCGTGCCAGATGATATCGGCACCACGCTGTTATTATAACAGCGTGGTGTTATAATAACCTCAATTATAACAACACGAAAATTCGGTCAACCTGGCCTCATAGGTCGGTCAACCTAGCGACCGTATGACGTTTTATTTGGCCGACTCAGCGACCATCTCAAGTTATACATTATATATTCGACAACGGCGTAGATATTCGACAAAGGCGGAGACATCGGGCAACGGCGGAGACATCGGGCAACGGCGGAGACATCGGGCAACGGCGGAGACATCGGGCAATGGCGGAGACATCGGAAAACCTAACATGATTGATGTTATAATCGGTGAGAGATTTGTTTAGTCTGGATTTGTTGATTGTTCGGAGCGCTGTGTTGTCGCGACGATTTGATATTCTATTTTCTCCTGTCTTCCCTTTTCTAATCCCAACTTTCTCCTGTTGTTCTTTCGAATATTTGATTGTTGTGTCTTTTGCCAATAAAATATATTGCCGTAAACATGGACGCTCATAATGCAGCTTGTTGCAAGAGAAATGCGTTAAAAAGTCAGTTGGTTGATTTTCGTAATTATGCTGCCGGTGAGCAACCAGATTTAGATCAACTGCAAGAAGAATATGACGCGTTATCGGGTATTTGGACTCAATTTCTAGATGTTAGTTTGCAAATTGAAATTATACTTGAGACCAAACACTTTAAAGAAGATTACGGAAGTCATGTTGAAAACACCAAGAAGTATGAAGGAATCTATTACGAAGGTCGTGGCATGTGTAAACAAAAGGGTGTAGTACCAGCGGAAAACCATTAGGCAATTTTGCAACGACAGTTTGAAGCACTGAATGTAGCTCAGGGTTCAAAAGTACATGTCAACAACCGACATCAGGTAAAGTTACCACAGTTAACCATTGAACCTTTCAATGGTGACTACGATAAATGGTTAACTTTTACAGATGCTTTCACCCAACGAGTAGATAGTAAGGCAATTCCGGGAGTTCAAAAGTTTCAATTGCTTAGGAATATGCTTCGAGGAAACGCGTTACGCGGGATTTCGACGTTTGAGGCTTCTGATGAGAACTACGCTCGAGCTAGGGACTTGATAATCAAAAGGTATAAAAACTCGAAGTTGTTGATTAACAAGCATATCAAGGGTTTATTTGATTTAACACCTATTAGTAAGGCGAATTCGTACAGCTTGCGAATTCTGGTAGATGAGGTGGGAAGCCGCATATGCTCATTGAAGACTTTGGGACAGTCGGTTGAGCACTGGAGCACTTTGCTTATATACCTCGTTGCAAATAAATTAGATCAGCATACTCGCGAGGAGTGAGAAAAGCATGTCATCGTGACTAAGGACGAAGAAGCAGAAGAAGATCCGACGATTGAAGACTTTTTAAATTTCATTGAGAAGAGAGGAAATAACTATGGAGATTGTGGAGAAAGGCAAGAGCAAGACGGATTCTTCGGTGGACTCAAGGTCATCAGGAAGCAAAGGAGAAAAGAAGATATTCGTGTCAACTACAGAACAATACAATTTATTAACATTGCTAACAGCATACAAAGCTATACAATGGGGGTTCGCTCAAATATCAATTATAGTGTCTCGCAGATATATGCATTCGGGTACGGAGATACGGTTGGGTCCCAGGTCATAGTGGAATTTGCGTAAGCGTGTGCCAGCTACTGAACCTCATCAGACTTTGCAAGTCACGGTTGTACAAGAACAATTTATATTTGTCAAGTAAAGATGTTTCGTTGCAAGCTAGGAATTCATGAGTATTACAAGCCTAGTGAAGTTCGAGAACAGAAGCTGTGCTTGTAGAAACTAGTTGTGTTTTACCGAAGTTGGGTTCCTCAGAGCTATTTTTTCTAAGTCGAAGAATAATTAAAAAAATTCGTGTGCGCTTTCTCCAGCTCATCTACATGACGCAACGACCATATCTGAGAGCAGTACAGGAGCGCGGTACTGCATATCCTCTGAAAAAGTTTTTCCACAGTAGGCCAGGAGTTGGCTTAACTGCGGCACAAAAAGTTAAAAACCGCTCCCAAAGCTGCTCTCGAAGATGAGACGAATTGACCGGGAGTCGATGAAAATATACTCTTATATTTTCATCGAAATATAAGAGTATATTTTGACAAGCAGAGTTTGAGTTGACCGGTACGAAAGATGGGGAGCAAAGTTTAAGGAGACCAGGGAAATGGTCGGAGAACTGGAAACAAGTTGCACCTCGAGGTCGACTGTGTACTCTAGACCCCCGTGATTACACCATACCAGGTCGATCACACTGGATCCCTGATGACTAGAAAACGTATTCTGAGCCGGTGTGTCACTGCGGGGGTGCGACCATTTAGCAGAATGAAAAATTCATTTTCTAGCAATTTTATAATTTTCAGGCCGAAAGCATTTATTGACGTATCTCCAGAAGCGCGAAGTGGATTTAAAAGGAGGAGTAATACTGAGATCTAATTTAAGCCACCAACGCGCGCATTATAATCGCCCGACAAGTACATTGGGATACCGTAGTCGTTTGAGGTAAACAACGATATAGCAGTATCAAGACCTCTGAATGCAGGTGTCGATGTATCGGAAGAATTAACATAGGAGTAACCAAAGATAAAACGGAATTGAGGCGCGTCAAACAGAATAAAAATTAAGTCGAAGTATTTCAGAAGGCACTCGCATTTGAGAGCAGTTGGATTCATCAAAATAATTATGCCCCCACTTGGTCGACCTTTCGGGTTTGATTTTTTGAAATTTCACATTTTTCACTTGAAAAATGTGAAATTTCGCGTACATAGAATGGCATGTTAATTTAAAGTTACGTGTAAGCCAAGTCTCGGAGAAGCGCGCAATATCAAAACATAGATTGTCGCATGGAAACGGATGAACGTTCGAAATGCCGCGTGCATTCCAAAACAAAAGCTTAAGATCATACGTGTCATCGGGCCGAATTGTTGATGTCGGTGTGTTGTCTGGCGGGCAGCTGACTAGCAATGAAGGCAGTGGCTCGATGACGTCGACGGGTCGGACCCCAGGGTCTGATGGTGCAGCGCTGATGGGCGGTGAACGGCATTGTGTAGCAAGCTCTCACTGGTTGATGTGCACTAGCAGGCGGTGATGGTAACGGAGATGGAGTGGTCAGCTGCTTCGTGTTAGTACCACTTACTTAGGAGTACCAGTTATTGCAAATTTGTTCTGCGACAGTACCAAGGTTGGCTTCTTCACGAGTTTACAACGGTCGTTAGGGCCTGAATATATCCTCTTGGAGGATGGGGCAGCTGGGTCGGGAGGAATCACAGCCGATGCTAATAGGTCTTGACACAGCCAGGGGGGATGACAGACGGCACTGCTGCACGATCGAAGTATCTCGCCTTAACTGCAGCATGTGACAGCAGGTTGCTGTCAATGAGCAGCTTATCTTCTCGAATCTTGTAAGGAATGCCGAGTGAAGTAAGCTGAGGTCTAAGGTCGAGGAGACGCCGAGCTTATTTATGTTGCGAAATAAGAGAGACTTCCAATATCGGGAGCAGAAACGTAGAAAAATCGGCCTGCTTCCCGTTTGTCTCCCTGCGCGCCGTACCACGTCCAGCGAGTCGGGCCTGAAACTTGCATCGACCTTGAACAGGAGGTCAAGAACAGTCTTGCGAATGTCCTTGTTATTTGCGCCATCGTCTGGAACTTTGTAAACTAATGGATACAGCGCTGGATCCAAGCTGGAACGAGAGGTAACAGCGACTTGGAAAGATTGGACAGTCGATTTCAGCGATGAGACGGTACCTTCCAGGGCGTCTGTGCGAGCAGTATGTGCAGTCATGCATGTGGACAACGGCTTCACTTCTTCTCCAGTAACAGAGACAACGGAGTAAATCGCCTTTAGTAGAGCCATCATTAGAGATGTCTGAGACGTTACCCGACTGCAAAATCGCGACTAGGTTGGCCACGTCCTTTATGCGCGATTTTGAATACTCGGTACGAGAAATTTAGTGTGTTCGAAACGTGATTAGAAAGCCGGAGCGGGAGCGTTTGTGAACACGACCGATCCCGGCAAGCGTTCAAGCGAAACTCAAACTCATTCGTGTCAACTACTTCAAGTGAGTGCAGCTATTGTCAAAAACAACATACCATTTATAAATGTTATAAGTTTCTGAAATTAACGCCATCGGAGGGGTTAACCGAAGCTTTCAAGCGTAGGCTTTGTACTAACTATCTTAAACCAAAACATATTCGAAAAAATGGCTAGTTATCTAACTGTAGAACTTGTAATATAAAGCATAATGAGTTGTTACATGGAGGACGACTGGTTGAGGATGCAGGCATCTACGTTAGGTGTTCAAGCAGTCGATCAGTCAGAAGGTCAAACGGCTCAAAGCAGAGAATCTCAGTCGCGAAATAATGCCAGTGATGATCAGGAGAAACAAAGAATTCAATCTTTGACGACACATTGTTCTCATCGACAAAACACAGGCGTAATACTTTCAACGGCACAAGTTTATGTACGTGATATTACGGCAATATGATGACCGAAGATTTTGCCAAAAAATTGAGGATTCCTCTTAAAGAAATTAGAATTTCTATGAATGCGGTCAATAAAGCCAGATTGATCATTTGGAAATCAATTGATGTGGAGATGAGTTCTACGATTTCGAGATTTGCAGTACGAGAAAACTGTTTAGTTTTGCCCGCGATTACTGATGAGTTACCTCAGGTTCGTTTAGATAGAGAATGTATCGAAATTCCATCTGGAATAGAGTTAGCAGATCCAGAATTTGATACCCCGGACTTAATTGACATTCTCATCGGCGCTGTGTCATTTTGGAGACTATTAAAACATGGAGAAGTTGTTAGATAGAAATCAACCTGTATTTCAAAAAAACGGAATCTGGATGGAAAATAGGTGGCGAAATTAAATATAACTATCGAAAGGCAGATGCAGTAGCGATACATTTGTTGGCGGAATCCAGTTTAGAGAAAAAATTGAAAAGTTTTGGTTGACCGAAGAAGTTGGAGATAAAACACCTGAGTTCACAGAAGATGACGTTTGCGAAAGACAGTTTTTGAACACCTATACTCGAAATGAATTCGTAAGATTTGAAGTGGAGTTGCCGAAGAAATCCGAGGTCGAACTTGGACAATCCTTTGAAACTGCTTTGAAAAAGCTTAACCACATTAAGAAACGATTTGTGAGAAACTCAGAATTAAAGCAGCAATATGTGAATTTTTTCGACGCATCGTCGAAAACGAAGAATGGGATTCTCTTAACGATAAACTGATTATTCGACCAAATCTACAGAATGACCTGCTTGATATTCTACTGCGCTTCAGAACACATTAATATGTAATGTCGGCTGATATAGTGCAAATGTTCAGGCAGGTTATGGTAGCAAAAAGGGATAGATGCTGGCAACAAATTCTCTGGAGGGAGTGTTCAACGGATCCAATTAAGATCTATATATTAAAGTTGTATACGGTCACTTATGGGACTTCATGAGCTCCTTATTTGGCAATCAGATGTCTCCGGCAATTAGCTATATTAGAACAGGAAACTTACCGTGAGGCGGCTGAAGCTCTACAATCTAACTTTTATATGGATGATTTATACATTATTCATTCTTCTTTATTTACAAATGTTTATAGGATTAAGCCTGTACATAGGGAAAAAATCCCGCAAATATTAATAACCGTGACAAATTGTCAGTACGCAATACCGAAGACAAAAAAAGGACTAGGTTTACAATAACAGAATGGTCGGCGGATGAAAAAACTTCGGGCCACGAGATATTACCGACGGAGGCAAACAACTCGTCCCTCTCAGGATCGAAAGCAGGACATTCTAACAAGCGATGAATAAAAGTATTGCCGCCTGCCGCCGAACATGCGGGACAGAAATCATTATCAAAGCGAAATCTGGTGAAACGAATCGTCACACCACTACCGTACCTGGATACCAGACGGATCTGGGCAAATATCCTTTTAACCCGCAGAGAAAGATCGGAGCGTAGGTAATAATTCGGTGAAAGGGGTATAATTATACAATTTTTTGCCGAAATATATTTAATATATTTTCACATATATTTTACGAACATATTTTCGTCCGTGTGGGAAACAGATCTTCTCTCGGGTGAACATTTGGTCAATTGAGGATGTACTTCGCTTGGGTCGTACCCTTGGAGCTCGCCCTGTCATGGTCAGATTTAACTCGCAGAAGTGTGTTAAACTAGCGTTCAGCAAAGTCAAGGAGCTTAAATCAATGAAAATTTTTATCGGCAATGATCGTTCACCGGCAGAAAGGCAACTTAGACGGTCTTCGATTGAGCTGGTCAACAAACTCAAAACCATTGGCCTCACTCCATCAATGTTGCAAAACACCATCGTGTTGAACGGCAAGAAGCTGAGCAACGTGGATGCCGAAACCATCTTCGCCAAGTATGTTGCCCAAGCTCGCGTCGTCGATGCGTCCACCAATCGCCTGAATCCGTAATCACTGGCCACGATTACCTCTGATAGCAGCACTGTTCTAACAGATACCAAATTCAAGCCCACACCCAATCGCCCTTTATTGACCCCTTCGAAGCTGACCGACTATTGTTCCCCCGGCGGAACTACCAAGAGGAAATCGTCATTCCACAGAGAGTCTTCCCCGACGATCTCTCCGCCACCGAAGTCACTTCGCAAATAGAGTCGCCTGTGCCCGCCCCACCTGCTCCACACAGAATTATTTTCTGGAATTCCCATGGCCCGAGAAACATCCAGTGCATTTTAGACAAACTGAACCAGACAGATAATCTCTGTCTGTGCGAGACGTGGTGTGACAGTTCAGTGCTGTCACGCATTATTCCGAGCCAGTTTACCTGTATTGTTTCCCCGGCCACAGCAGCGCACTCGCGGGGCAGACCGAGTGGCGGTATTGCAATTGTATATAATCGTAATTTATTTTTATTGACAATAATCTCATGGATGATTTATTGAGTGGGGCAGACACTATTGAAGAGGCTGTGAAATTACAGAAAGAGTTATCACATTTATTGGCCAAGGGACAATTTCATTTTCGGAAGTGGAGATCCAACGACTCTGAAGTTCTGAACGATTTGGAGACTAGTAGAAAAACGGATGAATTGTTGATTCTTCGGAATCAGAATGCCATAAAGACTTTGGGACTGATCTGGAATAGTCAAGAAGATATTCTACAATATGTGATTCAAATTCCTGAGAGGAAAATTACGAAGAGAAGCATTCTATTCTCGATTGCATTGATCTATGATCCTCTTGGTTTGATTGGTCCTGTAATTACCCAGTCAACAATGTGTCTCGCATTGATATTGCAGTGATTTCACATGTGAGCCGCATGTGAAACGCATGTGAGACGCATTTGATTGAAAATTTCCGCGGGAAGCTTTTTATAAATGCGAATCACAGATTTCATATGACAGCGATATCACAACGTCTCACAAGCGCCTCACATGCGGCTAACATGCGGTTCACATGTGAAATCGTTGATATCACTGCGATATCACTGCGAATCACACTTTTATACTGTTCATATATTCATACGTTTTCGTAACATAGAAATATAGAAATCAATGAATATGTGAACAGAAAAAGTGTGATTCGCAGTGATATCACGGCGATTTCATATGTGAGGCACATGTGAGGCACATGTGAAGCGCTTGTGAGGCGCATTTGAGACGCTGTGATATCGCTGTGATATCACAGCGTTATCACGGCGTCTCATCTGTGACTCGCATTTATAAAAAAGCTTTCCGCGGAAATTTTCAAGCAGATGCGTTTCATATGCGTTTCACATGCGGCTCACATGTGAAATTACTGCGATATCAGTGTGAGTCACAATGTTGACTGGGTATGTATGCGAAGCTGTGGAAGATGAAGGTGGATTGGGATGCAGAGGTATTAGGTGATGTGAGAAAAACATGGGAATTGTTTTGCAATTCATTAGAACAGATGAAATCATTGATCTGTCAAAAGGATCATTGGTGAACAGGCTGATGGAATCGGACCTTTGGTGGAAAGGACCAAGTCGGATACCGAGCGTTTTAGAATGGCCGTCTCAGGACTATCGGATACCGCAGAGTGTTTGGGGTTGGAGACATCACAGATTGTTGCAGTCGTTTCTGAGAAATCCTATGACTTGTTGAGACGTTTTTCCAACTTCTCGAAGTTACAGAGAATCCTGGCTTATGCTATCGCTTTTACGACCATCTGTAACGGGTTTATTCTCGAGGGTCTTTGACCGTTGAGGAATTGGTAAAGGTCAGGATTAGAACATTGAAGTGGACTCAGGAGGAAATCGAGAATTTGCGAAAACAGGGACATGTTGATGGTAGAAGTACGTTGATTTAACTCAAGCCATTCCTGGACGAGGTGGGCTTGATTAGAGTGGCAGGTCGTTTGCGGAATGCAGATATTTCTGAGGATCACAAACATCCTGTGATGCTTCCGGCTAAACACCCGATAACGACTTTAATTTTACGACAGCAACATGTTGAACTTCACCATTGTGGTCCAAACCATCTGCTTAGTGCAGTGCGTTGCAATTACTGGCCTCTATCAGGAGTTAGAGAGGCTAGAAAGATTACTAGGAGTTGTGTCCACTGTAGACGTTATAAACCGCCACTGTATTCCTGGGATAACACTCAAGGCGTTATCCCAGCAACATTTTTTTTCAGTGCACTTCAGCGTGATGAGTATGCGAGACACAACATTGGTATCACAGCGGTCTCACCGCAGCTTCATAGCGGCTTCACAACGGTTTCACAGAAGCTTCACAGCGGCTTCACAGCGGCTTCACAGCGGCCACACAGTGGCTTCACAGCGGCCTCACAGCAGCTTCATAGCGGTATCACAGCGGCTCACAGTGTAAGGCCGGTGTAAACATATGATTTGTTTGAACATATAAACATTAAAAATATATCAAATAAGTTAAAAATATATCGAATATATGAATATTTGCGGCCTCACACTGTGAGGCGCTGTAAAGCCGCTGTGAAGCCGCTGTGAAACCGCTGTGAAGCCGCTGTGAAACCGCTGTGAAGCCGCAGTGAAGCCGCTGTAAAGCCCCTGTGAAACCGCTGTGAAGCTGCTGTGAGGCCGCTGTGATACATCCACTGTGAAACCGCTGTGATGCCACTGTTGTGTCTCGCATACTGTCTCGCATACTCATCACGCTGAAGTGGACATTTCCAATCACATGCGGCTCACATGCGGCTCACATGCGGCTCACATGTGATATCGCTGTGAAATTAATGCGGCTCACAGTGTTGACTGGGATATAGCGAAACTAAGATAAGTTACGAAACTAAGACAAGTTGCTAAGAAAACTTTCGAACTTAAAAAAACTAACAACGGTTTTTATTAAATATTTGAAACTATGTTTTAATGTGATCTAAACAATTTTAAAATATTAAAATATTTTTAGAATCCACTGAGAAAATTATATTATACAACGTATATGATAACCTTAAGTACGTAGTACATTAGTAAACATGTAAAATATATAATCTATACTATGAGGGGTTTTATAAAAAACGGGTTTGAAGTACTTTTGAACTATCAATGTTTATTGGTGAAATAGTTTTGAGATAAAAGAGTTTCTATAAATATGGCTCGTTGCATGATTTCCTATCTAAGCTAGGCATGATTATTTTATACATTTTAGTTTGAAGTATTTTTTAGTAAGTATATTTGAAACATAATAGTTCATATAACATACGCGAAAAAAAAGTTCAACACTATATCACAAATTGCTCAAGTACTTTTACCGAACTCTTTAATATACTGGGGATATAAGGATTACGTGAGTCATTAATAATATTCAGTTTGGTAAAAATTACTCGTGTAACAATTACTGATCCGTTAAAAATCGTTTATAAACCTGATACGGAAAGAAATAGAGAGTTTATGACAATGTTTACAACACTCAGTTGTTGAGTTTTTGATCCTTTCGCCGATTATTAATCTCAAGCAGTTTGGTAAAAATTTCCGTCAGAAGGTA
>JABFPB010007753.1:0-10711 GCA_022817645.1 Ceratoteleas bidentatus | reverse complement strand
ATTTTCGTAAATGGTGCAGAGTGTGTTCTTATTTACGAAATATTTTTTATTCAAGAAAAGTTTAGCTGAAATACATTATTTATAATTGAAAACTAAATGTCCTCATTTTACCAAGGACCTTTTAATTTTAGGAAACGTTTCATTTAAACTTAAATGACCTATTAAAAGTTAAAAAGAATGCTTCTGTTTGATAAACAGGTGTTTTGAATTTACATGAAATATCTATCTGTATATCCGCGTTTACAGTTTACATATTATTTTCATCAAATCATTACCTCAGAACTGTTACAAAAATTGTGCTCCAATTTCGACTAATTAATTTTCATCCCTCGGGAAATGCAATTTCCCACCCCTGTCTCATAAAAAAACTGTCATAACGCGCCCTCAGATCGAAAAATATCGTTTACAATAAAATATTTGCGTAAGCTTTTGCACACCTCATTTGATTAGATAAGCTTTAGATAAATCATACTATTTTTCAAAAATGATGAGAGTTCATCTCATTAGAAATGCTTTCAGAAAACTGCATTGAGAAAACAAATTCGTAAAACTTCACGAATTCTATTCGTATAAAAAATAAGACTTTGTGATTGGTAGTTGATCGAACAATGCGTAGTGATTTCGAAATGATTTACGAAAAAATCCGTACTGTTTGCGATATATATCGTAAAACTTACGAGAGTGTTAAAACAATTTTTTTTATTTGTTCTAGAATTTCTAGGTGCAATGTCTGCAGCAATGGCTCTTATTATATCACCTATAACAATAACTTTTTGTCGAAAAAAAAGTACAAGGATAACTGCAGTCTTTGGTGGACTGGTCACAGCTCTTGGTTGTCTCTTTACATCATTTGCCTCTCAATTTCATCAACTCTATTTTAGTTATGGTACAGTTGTTGGTAAGTATTTTTGTTAAATATATTTAATATAATATATATAATATAATTAATATATAAAATTAATACAATTAATACATCACATTATCAACTTTTTGTCTTCTATATATTCACTTAATCTAATTTGAGAAAAAAGAAGATAAATGTACCGGATCCTAAATCAGTCAGACATAAGTTATAGTACATGTTATGTTGCACTCATTATTCTTATAAATAAATATTTAGTAAACGGTGCTGATTATTAATAAAAAATTATTTGATTGTAGGTATTGGTGTGGGAATAACGAGAGATTGTTGCACGCTCATGATAGCTCAATATTTTAAAAGGAAAAGAGAATATGTTGAAATATTTATCGTATCTGGAAGCGGCTTAGGTATTGTAATCATGTCTGCTTTTATTAAAGGTGCAATTAGGTAAATTTACATCCACCAATTCATGTTTACATAAATTAACAATAGTACATTGTGCGGTTAGGATTTAAAGTTGATGATTTTATGCGAATGTCAGGTAAAACGCGCATCTCTGTAGTAATATAAGTCAGAGTCATCAAAGAACAAAACAAAACCACATTTTCGCCTTAGCCCAATATCTGCAGACAACCAGTGTATGAACCCCAGAGTCTCAAGATAACTATTAACTCATAAATAAAGAACTCATTGATCCAGGCATAAAATTCTAAAATTCACACCATGCAGATATGTTTAGGGGAGAATATACATGTAGGTTATTCACAAAAATCGATTTTTTTATTACAAATTCCCAATCTACAACATTTCAAGAATACTGTGTTGAACTTTAATTCATAAAATAATGCTTTTTAAAATTTATTTGTTTATTTCTCTGTAAAAAATTATAAAGTGGTATTTTTTACTGGAAAATCCCATTTTTTTCTGTTTGATAGCGCAGTTTTATTTAAACAATAAAGATTTGAAAAATGCTCTTTTACGAAGTAAATTCGTCTTCCCTGAACACTATCCACTTTGAATTTTTTATATTTATTAGAAACTCGCTGAGATATCTTGGCAACCGCAAATCGCTTCTAAAAGAAGGGATTTCAATGAAATTATTAATATTTTATTATTTGAGAAAAAATCAAAGTTTCAATATAGTCAAGTATTCTCCAAATGTTGTTAAATCCGTCATATATTTTATTATAAAAATCGAATCTATACTTTCTTAATTATACTCATGCAAAATAATGTATTATTCAGACGTTTCTACATGTATATTCCCCCTTAACTGACTTTACATAGCAGATGTTTATCATTCAAGATCTTGCCAAATCAAACACAGTAAACCTGAAACTTTTTAAAATAAAATAAAACACTGGGTGTACAATTTTTTTATCATTTTGTCAAATCTCGATGTATTTCCAGAAACTTTTACAGATTCCTTTATCAATCGAATGTGTTTCTTCCTCGAACGAATGCGATTAATAGAATTAGTAATTCGATTAATAGAACAAATTTTCGTATTATTAATACGGAGTGTATATACATAGTACTATATTTTTTTAGCAAACTGGGGTGGCGTGTTGGACTACAGGCAGTTACTGGAGTAGTGTTTTGCACATTTATCTTAGGAATGTTTTATAGAAGCGCTTCCCTTTATCACCCACAACGAAGAGCAATCTTGCATTTAAAGAACCAAAAACGCAAAATTAAAGACAACAGTAAATTAGAAGAAACTTCGCCATTTTTTGACTTTAGCATATTTAAAAGCAAAACTATTCGAATTATGCTAATGTCCACTAGCATATCTGCATTTGGAATAAATACGCCAATATTTTATCTTGTAAGTACAAAATATGTTGGTCTAACTTGGTGGTAAGGCAAAACCAGGTAACTGACTATTTCCGAGATTACAATATTAAATGTAATTTTTACCAGCACCAAAATGTTAAACAATTTTCTAATACATTTTGTAAAAGGACTGATCTTACATTCATTAAATTTGGCATAAATTTCTCTTTTTTTTGTTTCTTTTTTTTTGTTTAATGAAGGCAAACCGTCCGAAGGGCGCGTTCTTTAATCTATAATAGGTTATATATTACATTAAATTTGCTTTCTAATGTATATTTTATTTTGAAACAACAAATTAGCATTTCACCATCAACTCGAATTAAATAACAAGTCAGAAAATGGCTTTGTCTTTCATCGATATATAAAACTAAAACTTTTTTAAATAATGAAATATAAATGCCATTTAATTAATCGTATATTCTGTAGAACCTCAGTTACTGATTTACTGTATTCGAGGTTCTACAATTTGAATAAATCAAGGAGTATAACGAAATCGAAGACAATAAAAACAGGATAAGGAGTAGGGACAAGTGTAATTTGTTGATTGATTTTTTACCTATGGCGACGTGTGGCTTTGCTCTGGATATATTGTTCCACAGCGATTTACAAAAAAGAAAAATGTTTTGCGAATCACTGTGGTTTTTTACAGAAAAATGCTCATTTTTAATTGGGTTTAACGCGTGTTAACGGTCCAGACAAATTACACTTATATGAAATTATTAAATGAAATGATTAATTACAATAATATTTCACATGAAAACAGGTGCATGAAGCTGATAAAGAAGGTCTGAAAGACTTAGTCATTTTACTACAAATATATCTTGGATTAGCTTGGTCGTTAGGCTGTTTGTCCTTTGGGTTCCTTGTAGTATATAATAGTGTTGAATGTCGAATTGCCAGGCAATATCTTACACAAGCAGCAGGAATTATGTGTGGTTTATGCATTTTATCACTCACAGCAATTCATGGAAATTATCAAGGTTATGTCATGTTTACGTGGATATATGGTTAGTATTTAACCGTTTTACAAAGACAGCCCAAATATAAACATTTCCTTCTAACCCTTCTACAAAAAAATGTTGTCCTCTTTAGTAAAGTAGTTTTATTAATTAACAAAATTAAATAACTTGTTTATTTTTATTGGATAGGTATCTTTAGTGGTGGATATCACTACAGTTTAAAAATGTACGCATATGAGAGAGTACGAGGGAGACATTTTGCCAAAACATGGAGCTTTATCCAATGCTCACAAGCAATACCAACGGTTATAGGGGTACCCATGACAGGTAAATAATAATATGAAGTTGACATTTACAGACTCTGGGTTGAATCTGGACCTATTTGGTGCAATGGAAAAGTCAAAGAATTAGTCGAAACGAATAGAATCTGAAGCCAGAAAAACAATACTAAAGTAAATTCTGTACCTAGAATGTTAATTAAAAATGTCCATTGCTTATTCCAGGATACATTAACAATACTTGCGGAGAGAAGACAGGATACTACTTCAGTTCAGTATGTGTGTTTGCTGGAAGTTTTATATTGTTTCTCATCGATTTACATAAACGAAGTACTAATAGGCACAAACACACAGTGAACGGAAGGAAACATTGTTGCACGGCATACCCTTGTCCGCAAAGAAGAGGTCTGTCATTTATTCCAGAACCTGACAACGAGGGCGGTATTACTAGGCCTGCAGCTACTGCTTTAGTTCTGAATACAGAACTAGTCCCACTTCAAGGTTACTTTAAGTTATTACTTTTATTAACAACTAACACTATAATTATCCCACTAAATATCAGTATGCGAGTCAAATAGTATATTTAAACTTACCGAAATATTCTCAATACACACCCAGTTGAAAAATTCCATTAGAAACCATTAGATACGGATAAAAACTAATGCTAAAAACCGCATAGGAACCATCAGGACTCGTTTTCATAAGGAGCTACAGATACATGCAAATAAAATGAATGTGTTATTACTTATAAGTCCATACAGACATCAAAAATCATATACAAATACTGTACAGTATGTGAAAAAAACTGTCAAAAACCGCATAGATACAAATAGATACAAATAAGACTAGTTCTAATGGAATTTTTCAACTGGGCATATTGCCAATTCCCTGCATATCACGTATTCCTATGATTAATTTTTTTTTTAAATGACAACGTAAATCGCTGAGTTCTGATTTGTTTTAATTTTTTCTTTCGTGCTTTAAAAATATTACTTCATTTCGTTAAGATTTTTTTAATTTAGTTATCACCTTCTTTTACCTAATTGAAAATTCCATATCGTAAGAAATTAAAACTGGCTATCTTACTTGATGATATAGTACTCTACAATACAACGCGATTCATCCTGCATTTTACCCTTCATTGTCTGAAATAGACCAAAATTGTCTATTTTAGACAATGCTTTTTCTCAGTGAGGACTTCTGGTGAAAGTTCCAGCTAAGTTGGACTTGGATTGGATGGAGGTACTCAGTGCTAAAGCAAACTAAGAATTTGTTGTACAAAACATGAAGACTATTTTTCACTGACATAAAGCCTCATTAGTACTCAAAAATCATATCACGAATGGGATTTTCGTATTTGTTGGTAAGCTTGTCAGTACGTCGCAAGATGGTACTGCTATAGCGTATAAAACAACCTACCCATGGTGGCTTTCTACTTATATAAGTAATCAATTTAAAGATGTTATGTAGTTATACTCGCATCACTTACGATTGAGTCAAATCCGATCCAGGGCTAAGTAATACCAATTTCTTTTTAATTAGAGCATTTCTTTTTGTTTAGAGTACTAACGTAAACAAAAAACAGCACATTCTAAAACTAAGTTAACTAAGTTAACCTAAAATTATTGATCGATAGTAAAATGACAAATAACTTAGTAGTTGCAAATAATTTGAGAAACCCTTAGGAGAGTAACCTACGAAAATGTATTGAGATTATTGTATATATAATGATTAGAGATAATAATTAGAGATTTTTAATACTTTGAATATATATAATTGCAGATACAATGGGCGCAGACAAGCCAGAATTGACATGCATTTCTGAGGAAGGAATCGCCGATATGGATATTCCTGATAATTTACTGGATGATATAGACTATATAGGAGACTGCATAACATCTTGTAATAAAGTAGAAAATTATTTGATGCTTTCGGAATTCGAAAATAATCTGATCGCCGAAATGCCTATAATTACTGATCGACGAGTTCGGCGATGGTCCGAAGCAAAACCTAAATGTGAGATAGTAATGAAACAAAATGACCTTAAAATGCAGAAATCTGAAGATGTGACTACACCAATTTAAACTTTACTATTGTGTCTAATAACACGTCCGTCCAACAGCGTGGTCACTATAAGAGTTGAAAAAAGTATTTATCAGTGTTACAATATTTATTTCGAAATATATTTTTTGTGTAATAAAAAATTTAATGTTTAACCACCAAATAAATATTTAAATACATGTAGTTTGCCTTTACTATGTCAAATCCAAAAACTAGAGACAAATGTTTAGTTTTATTTAATGAAAGATGTTTGAAAATGTATACTTGAGGAATATAAGAGATTCTCTACTGTTGTAATTTCATTACTTTCATAACAGCACAGTTGACAGTTGTACTCGATAACGACTGATTATATTATCAGAAACTTCGCTACAAATTCCAGTCACATCTGTTTGAGGTTTATTTCGCAGACGTGCTTTAAAATCAGTGGACAAGTTTCTGAAATTTGAATTACATGTTTGTTTTACGCTACGCATATCTTATGCGTCGCCATTAGTGATGACGATTTATTGACGAACCGTAAGAATTAAAGGGAAGATGCTACTGTAACTGAATTGAAACGAAGACATTTTTGTGATAAATGTCTTCGTTTTCGTCCGGGTAATATACCGAAATATGTAAATAAGCAAATTATAAATGTCGTATTATTATGTATTTGAAAACGTCTAGCGTTTCTTTGAAAACAATGCTGAAATAATCATGTTGGAAGCTTAAATGAAATCTATAATTCCTGGAATAAAGAACTCAAATTTTATAACAATTTGACTTCTTAGGAAATTAAAGGGAATTTTTCAATTTCTTTAACTCGTTTTTTTCTGGGTCTATTATGCTCATCACATCTCCTTTGTTTGATAAAAGTGGATACAACTGGCAGGAGTAATAGCTTGGCGAATTTATTCTTTGATAAACATACAGCCAAAGTTTATCCCCTTTGTCGTCCTGAGAAATGATATTAGTTTTAGTAAAGTAACTAAATCTTACCATAACACTGAAGCTTACCAAGTTCAGGTACAGTGAAAAAAATAGTGGCAGGTTGTTCGAGTTGGCAATGGGGTCGTGTGTCCCTGCATCAATTGCAGTTGCGATAGAAAGTAGAGTTGTCTTTGTGCCCTATGGCGGCGCTCTAGGGCAAAAACCTACTGCAACGTCCCCATCACAATGATAAAATCTCGCGTACTTGAACTCCATGTTAAGGTCATTTAATTATGCATAACTGCCATGTCACTGCACATCATTGGTATGTAACCACCTGACAGATAGGTACTCTCACCTTGCAGGTATGCTCACCTTGCAGGTATGCAACTGCACCCGATCTGTGTGTACCCAGCATACATTGCTTTCCCATTGAACCAAATCGCCCTAGATTCGGTGTACATTTGGGCAATTGCCTAGGCCCAGATCTAGATCGTACTAAGTGCCAAAATATAAAAACACATTTTTACGTTTTTCCAGCGTACTTTCTCAACCTAACACATAGCTGAGCTATGTGTTAGGATGTATATATATTTACTAGGGCTAGGAACTGAAATTCGAATTCAACTAAAATTCTTCATTCGAACTTCGAAGTTTCAAAACATTGTATCGAAGACTTCGAAGTCCGAAGGTTTCGAAGGTTTCGCAGTTTCCGAAGTTTTCGAAGTTTTCGAAGGTTTCGAAGGTTTCGAAGGTTCCGAAGTTTTCGAAGTTTTCGAAGTTTTCGAAGTTTTCGAAGTTTTCGAAGGTTTCGAAGGTTTCGAAGGTTTCAAAGGTTTCAAAGAAACAAGTGCCGCACGCGGCGACGGAATATTCGGGAGCACGTATCAATAGCTCCGCGCGAGAATGTAAGTCAATATCTTGAGTTGTACAGTAGGGATTTTTTATCTAATTCGGCATAGTTATTCCTTAGGGCCTAAGGAACAACTTCCTCGCTTACACTATGCTGGTAGCTGCAATAGTTTTTGAGATATTTTAATCCGAAATTGGGCGTTACGCGCTAAGCGGCGATTGCGTGTTTTCAGGGGCAGTTTAGCCGGCCCGAGCGCATATGGTGTTATTGCATGCGGCCCTTCAATTCAATTTCAGTGTCATACATTTTCAGTTGCCTATTTTTATCAAAATTGCAATAATTCGCCAAAAATCGGTTTTATAATTCGATTTTAAATGTATATTCGGAGTTAAAAAATTAAAACAAGAACGAAACAAATAGTATGTTCCCTTACATGTTCTCAGAAATTAATTAATGTTTGAACATATTAATATGAAATCTATTGGATGTATCGTTCCAACATGCAATTACATGCGAGTGGTTTGCATGCGAATATGCGTTTTCGAAAAGTCGATTTAAACGTGTTTTTCTCGTCATGTTTATTTTGGTGATGCTTGTTCTGGACTGCGAGAATGTTGTGTTTGATTCTTTCGTGATAAGACGTATAGGAAGCGAATCCAATCGCGCTTCTCCGTATATCAAGCAAGTGCGATCATGAGAAGTTGGGTGTGGAAACATTTCCAAAAAGTATCGGGTGGTTTGTCGGCAATATGCGGCATTTGCAATGCAACATTAAAGACGTCAGGGTCCACCACAACGCTGATACAGCACTTAATATCAGTGCATGAAATAGTGGATTTGACGAAACGAAAGAGACCGCATGAGCCTGGCAGGTAATTTGAAATTTATATACAACCTATCTAAATAATTATCATAATTCCAAATCCCATCAGTGACTGCGCGTCCTTGTTTCTTCGATTGTTTTTCATATCTACTTGTATTACTGGTAGTTCGTAACTTGTAAAATAGTTATTTTCTACCCTCGGCGAAAAATGGGTGTTTTTCGTCTCAGAAGGAAATAGTACATTACTCACGAGTGAAAATCTAGGGTTTATAACCCTAGATTTTTACGAGTGAAGTCTAATATTTTCCCTTCCGAGACGAGAAAACATGTTGGTAACCCAAGCCGAAGGCGAGGGGGTACCAACATGTTTTTTCGTCGATTATTATTCCTGGAAGATTTAATTTTCTCTTATTTTTTTATTAATCCAGCTCCGTAGAATCTGTCGAGCCTACTCAGACGTGTACTTCTGCCAGCACTATTTCCACCCACAATGCGGAGCTGTCAACATTTACCCAGAATATGCTAACTGATATGTCATCTGAATTACCGAATAAGCGACAAAAAGGCAGCAGCACGAAGAAGCAGTCGATGAATAAAGAACAGCAGGAGAACATTACACGGTCATTAACAAAAATGATAGCCGTGAATAAACTGCCGTACTCATTCAGCTCAAGTACAGGATTTGTTGATTTTATGCGCGTAGTACAGCCAATTTACAAGTGCCCGTGTAGCGCAACGATTGTAAATCGTTTGAGGCACATGGAGGATGAAGTGCGCGTTAAAATAAATTCTGTACTTGCTGATATTGCTTACATCTCGCTGGATACAGATTGCTGGACATCGAGAGCACAGGAAGGGTACATTAACATCAACGCGCATTGTATAGACGAGTCTTGGAGCAGTCGCATTTTCACCCTTTGCACGGAAGAACTCGAAGAACGCCATACATCAATTAATCTTGCTGATAGTGTAAGGATAATAAATATGTTTCTATATTTTAGTCTTAAAAATATGATTATTGATTAAAGACGTGTGATTTTTGCAGATGAATACAGTAATGTCACAATGGAACATCGACAACAAAATTGTTGCACTGGTAAACGACAATGGAGCAAACATAGTTGGAGCTGTGAGATTATTAACGACAATGGAAAAAGGTGTCTCTTGTGCCGCGCATACGATACATCTAGTGGTTTCTCATGCTTTGAAAAACGAAGTGGTTAGTTCATTGTTACAAAAATGTCGTAAGTTAGTTTCCCATTTCCATCACTCTACGATTACGACCAACGCCCTTGTTGAAAAACAAACCCTGTTACAACTGCCGGTGCTTAAACTCATACAAAATGTGCGTACGCGATGGAACACGGATCTACAAATGGCGGAAAGGTTGATAATAAATCGCGCTGCTATCTCAGCTGTTCTGGCGGACAGAACGGTTACAACATCAACCCAACGCGTTCAGTTCGAGACTTTGGAAAACGAATGGCGCACTCTAGAAAGGATTGTTAACGTTTTGAAACCGTTCGAAATCGCGTCAACTGTTTTAAGCAATGCTTCGTTGTCAATGGTGCGCCCAATAATGCATTCTTTGGTTAAGAACCACATAAATGTTATGAATGTAGATGAAGATGAGGACCTTGTTGACGTCATACAGACTCTAAAATCTCAACTGATAGAACGGTTCCATGTTAACTGCGAAAGTGTAGAAATTACTGTTGGACACAAATCAACTTTTCTAGATCCCAGGTTTAAGGACCTACATTGCGAGGGCAAAATTGTTCAAGAGAAAATACAACGCATAATTCGAGACGAACTTCTTAATCTCCACGATGATGCCACTCAATCTGAGAATCAAACCAGTAGAACTAGTTCAGGATTAGAATTTCTGTTTAACGGTCCAAGTAATTCAAACTGTACAGCCGAAAGTTCTGCGGTGCAAGAACTGAAAAATTATATTGATACACCACAATGTGATTTCAACTCCGATCCATTGCATTGGTGGAAACTTCGCGAAAATCTGTTCCCGAAAGTCGCAAAATTAGCAAAAAAGTATTTTTACGTCACTCAGGGAGGGAAACGCCACTTTTCTCCCTTGGGAGATTTCGAAAAGTGGCTTTCTTCCCTCCC
>JABFPB010007752.1:0-10713 GCA_022817645.1 Ceratoteleas bidentatus | reverse complement strand
ATTTCAAAGTCCGACTTTTAAATTCAAGCATATTTACTTTAAAATTAAATCATATTCGCTTTAATTTTAAAGTGTAATTTTAAAATCACATCATGTTTTATAGCGTTTTTAGGTTAGAAGGCCACAGATTTGAACTGTGAGTTTAAAATTAAAGTTCAACTTGAATATTAAAGCATACACAGGGAAATGTTAAATTCAAACGTCGAATATCAAGTATGTATGCTTGAAAACGTGGTTTAAAATTCAACTTCTATTTTACAGTGTACGTAAAATAAAGTCATATACGTTATCTACAAATAAAAAAGATCAAAAGTGAGTCATTTGATCACAGTTTGAATCATACCAGTCTTAAGTAGTAATTAGTCACATTTGTCAGAAACATATGAGTCTTAAGTAGTAATTACTAAAATTTGTCAGCCATTCGCACGTAATATAAGTGTTCATCTGAATCTGAATATTTATTCACATTTATATTCCACTCACGCATGCTGACTCATAGATGAGTGAATTAAGGTGATAACAGAGAAATATTTGAGTTATATCATGTAGCAAATGTATCGCATGATATAAAATAATTTGTGGATCTTGTGGAGGTAAAGTCTGAGCGATTTCGATCTCACGAGATGAAATAGAAGCACGCACGAGGCATCAATTACACACGTCAAATGCGTTCGGAATAAGCAATTTCCCGAACCCGTCGTCAAGCATTGATTCCCTTCGACCACTGTCCGCCGAGCGTGACTGTCACTTGGGGCGACTCCACAGGAGATAAAGCTCGTTTCCCCTTGATTGATCTTAAAAAATTAGAAAAATTCCGGCCAGCCCCGAAAATACCAATTTCCATCGCTCACGTCCAAGATAGACGCTCATTGAGCAAAAAACGCAGACCAACGTCTTATCTACCGCACAAGTAAATTTAGGCTCATTCATCAATTCCGAGCGTCCTGACGCCAGCTCGTCGTTAAATATAGAAAATTGTCGATGTAAGGAACCCGCTAAGCGCAGTGCATATTTAACCCTCGATTTATTATTCAAAAATCCCGCTGATCCGCAGCTAATGATATCGAAATTTTGGTCGTCCGCGGAAACGTGGTAATTCACCAAAATCCGAAATCGATCGCCGCTTGAATTCCTTCGGGGCTTTCGCGATCGTTCGGTCGTTTTTTCGTCGGTTTTTTCTCGGGGTAATGGGAAAACGTTTTGCACGAGAATAAGGTATGCCGAATAGTCGGTCGTTTGTTTGTCGGACGACGGATAATTAAAAGTTGAGTTCCGAATGAAAAAGCGGAGTCAGTGTAATGCATACGAATGACCCCGACGTTGTTTCAAATTACGCGTATAATTCACGCGGTTGACGGCAAACGATACGTTCGTTAAGCGGAGAGGAGCTTGTTTTGCAGGCGTGTCACGTGGCGTTTCTTAATTTATAAATTAAGTTCCGCCGATGCAGCCCCGGGGTTAATTGAAACGAGCTTTTGATGCGTTTTATCGCGGCTCAACGAGCGGTCATTTTACCACGGGAATCACGGTTCAGCGAAGATGCTGCAGCGCCATCTGCAGTTTCGACACATAGTTGCATAAATTTGAGGTTCATTCGTTTTCCGAAATTATATTATAAAAAGGCAACATTTTGAGAACATTTATTCGATACCACGAGAAATTTATATATGTTTATCTACAACCTGGATTCGAGAAAGTTGAAAAAAGTGAGGTTATGTCAACTGCACGTTTTTCTTCGCTGACAAATCGCTACAATCCTTTTACATGCTTTTTCGGCATTTGTCGAGTATTTTTCCTCACGTAAACTTTTTTCAACGTAAAGTTCTCGGATACAGGTTCGCGTGCAAAATTTTCGCGCGTATTTACAGTAAACATGAAACTGGGTGGCAGCTGGGGCGCACGTCGATACGGCTGCGATGCATTTGCGCCACTTCTTGGCGAATTAAGATAAGCGTCGCATCGCAGTTTCGCCGCCGATTCGCCGCGCGGGATAAAGCTCACAATGCATTTGCGCCACTTTGTCAGAGTAAGATAAAAGGCGCTCGCTCGAATATTCACCGTGTTAGAGCGAGATTTTTGAATCGCACTGAAAAGCACACGACAATCCACGCGCTCGCATAGTAATCGTACGTTTTATGCTACAAATACCCGCGTATCAGGGTAGAAATGACCTCCGTTATGTTTTTGTTTTGCTTCGTTCAGTTCGTTTGTTGTTCTGTCGTGACTTTGTCTGTTTTTTGTTTTGTTCCCTTTAGGTTCTGTTCGTTTTTATTTTCCATCTCACGTCCGTTATTTTGTCGCCTCTTAGGTTTTTGTTCTGTTTTGCTCGTCCATTTTATTTTGTTTCCGTACGCGGGCTTGTTTTTGCTATATTTCTACACTGTATAAAATCCGGTGTAAAAATTAACACGAAATCGTGTCTATATATTTCCATCAATTTTGGTGTTAAAACTTGATGTAAGTATAATTGTGGCCGGTGTTACTTTTCACTGTAGATTCACTGTAAATCAGCGAAGATAAATGTGTGCATGGTGTTAAAATGAATTTTCTCTTCACTAATAAGATGTAGGAACAAATAAATCTAAAATAAAGTTGTCATTGGCTCAAATACCCATAGAGAAATATCTGTGGTTTGCCAACCATTACAACCGTTACAACACAAATTTTTTGTGTGTAGTAATGCAACGGAAGAATCCCTCTACACTTTTCACTGTGTTGTTTTAACACTTTTTTAATTACTTTTCTTTCACCGACATTTTAATACCGGCCATTATTGACATTTTACACCGTCGATTTTTGACAGTATACGTATTGACTGATTTTATAATTAGTTTTTTTGCACTGTAAAAAATCCTTTGCCAACTTTACACCCGTTGATGTAGAATCAATCTATTTGTGCACTATTTGGTGTAAAATGTACACTATTTAGTACACGCACTCGTTCGATTATATACCAAATAGTGTTCATCTTACAGCAAAAAGAGTTCATGGTGTAGAAATAGATCGATTCTACAACAACGGGTGTAAAATTGGCAGAGAATTTTTTACAGTGTGTTTATTGTTTAACTTTTTAGTCATTTGTTAGTTCTGCCAATTTCTCGCTTGTTGTGTTTTTCTTGTCTTATTCCCTCGGTCCTACTTTGATACATGGACTGGTTTTGTGCCTAGGTATTGCTTCTATCATGAGTTTTGATGTTTAATTTCGATTTATAATTTCATTTATGAAATTATAAATCGAAATCACCTTAGTTCTGTTTTGTTTTTAAGAATATTTACTTTCTTCTAATATTTTTAGTATTATCGTTTTTATCTTTTGGGCGTTCCCTCATTGATCCTATCATCCAACCGTTATCGTTTGTCGTCTTACCTCCACTGTTTTCTCAAGTTGTGATTCGTATTGTTTTCCTTAATTAGCATTCTTTCTCATGTTTTCATGACCTTTCTCGACTAGTTTCCTGACCTTTGTCTTTTCGTTTCACAATTTATTTTCCATCCCCTTTCTTTCATACTCACTATTTCTTTTCATCCTTCACTCATTGTTATCTCCTCCGTTGCCTTCCATTTCAACTCCTTAACCCTATTGACATCATCTCCCTCCTCGTATCCTTTATCATCTCTTAATTCTATTTTCCATTTGTCTCCCGCCCTTCCGTGCCACCAAGCCCACTTTGTTATTGTTTCGTCTCTGCCTCATTTCAAGGATGCTTCCTGTTTGTAAACAAAAGCTCGTCGGAGAAACAAACAAAAGTGACTTTGATGCGCAATCCGAAATCCTCGATGCGCTTAAGTCCACAGTAAGCGAAAAGTGTGCGCGTAATTAGCACAAAACCGGCCCAGAGGGCGCCATTTGGCGCAATTATCGGGCGCCGTATTGTTCTCCGTGGCGCGATAAGACAAATGTTTCTCGTATTCCATTCGCCAAGCTACGTGCCGCATTAACTCGAATCCGGCAACATAACTTGCCGACTAACAAAAAGATCACGGCGCCGTGTTGCAATTTAAGGGGGTTTCCTACGTTGCTGGAAACATTTCACAATGATTTTCAACTTTTTTGTTAATGATCGAAATAATTTGGGAATATAAATTGTGTAGTTCGAAAAATCGCGTATATTAAATTAGAATAGATTTTTATTTAATTTGTCAGTAAAAAGTGGAGTTTTTGAAAATATATTTTCCAACTGGTGAGTAAGAATTCTAAAAAACTATCCAATCTATTTTGCTACTTGAATGCGATTGGTAAAGTAAATGTGATCAATTATGATTGGAACCTTTAAAACAGAACTTTGCCTCGATTGATGTCCAATCGTGGTTCTCCGGGTGGTTCTCCGAACGTTTGTGAAAGCGTATGTTGAGAGATATCAACAAGAAATTGTGACATATAAGTCTCGTGGCTGAGTGTCAGTATTCTTAGTAGTTTGGGGACTTCAGTTCGATTCCGAGAGATTTGTTTTTTTAAATAAAATAAATAACATACGGCTAAACGTTCGTAAACGTTTATTCAACTTTCGTATTCGGATCCTTAACCGGGATCCGGAAACATTACGTTATAGTGGTACTTGCCGGCCGACAATAAGATCACGGTTCCGGGTTGCTGTTTAATGTTTGCACGACAGTTACGTATGCCGTTACGGGAATGCGCATAATTAAAGCCTGCCTTATTTATTTTGACCCGTTCCGCATTCGTGCGGAATTAACTAGCAAATGAAGCTGCCGGGGCAAATTATTTAACAAATAATGGTCAGCGTGTTGCGGCGGGAAATTAAACGCTGTCGGCGAAGTTCCTTCGGGTTTCGGTCGCGGGTCAAAGGTCGCGGGAATGTAGCGCGATTTGTGGGGCATAGCTACGAGGTGCGGCGGTAGAGGAAAAGTGGACGAAATGGTTCTGAGTGGTGGGTCAATTTTTCCGGGAGGTTGTGTGCACTTGATTGAAGCACTGCTTCGAATCATTGGAGCGGATGGGGCTAAATCCGAAGCGGGTTCGGGGAATTCATTCTTTTTAGCGGAAGACATTTCGTTTGATTTAGGCGAACCGTATGGTGAATTGGAATTCCAGTTTATTGACGTGCGGAAAAGGATTGTTTGACCGAAGTAAAAGTTTCTTGAGTTACTTGTAGACAATTACACTCTTAATATTTTAAAAAGGTTGAGAGCCTGCAAAATACCATCTTGGGTTAGAACAAAGTACATATTTAATCCTTTGACGGATACATTTTTTATAAATTTACGAAACAAATTACCAAAAGTTCATTGAGAAAAATGAACTGCAACCATTTCAGTACAGACTGTAATGGCAACAGTCTAGACTATAAACATTTCTTCAATTTCTAGTTATGAATTTGAGGGACATGGTTATGTTTATATATTCAAACACGGAAAAAAACAAACTTCGAATCGGATAAATCAATTTATCTAGAGATTTCTTTACGAAGTGAAAAGAATTTATTTTAAATCTAGAACATACTTATTAGATTCAGAAAAATAAATGTGACTGAACTGTGAACTTACAATAGAAATATTTTGTTTCAAACTCAAATAAACTGAAATCAAACAATACACGTTTGACTGATTCAGTCAAACGCTTATGTAGATGTCCCTAACCTTTTGTCTGATTCTCATGATTCGCATTACTTAACAATTATTGGCTGTTTCAGGTATACTGTTTGCTTATTACCAATACCAGCCAAAGAATTTATCTAAAATAAGTAAATATTTGCTTTTTTTTTTTTTTTTTTCGGTGAATTCGATTATCGTCTGAGGACGCACTGACCGCGATCCCATAACGACCCGATAACGATCCAATAGCGGTGCGAAAACGGTGCAAAAACAGTGTGAAAACGGTGCGACAACGGTCAGACAACGGTAAAAAAAGGTCAAAAATAGTGTGGCAATTACAAAAATTAAAATGAAACACATTTATAACAGTTACATTTTTTTATAATAGTTACAACTTTTTATATCCTATAATCATCGCGAGACTTCAGGGAATAAGCCACTGCAAGAAGTATTTTGATAGCACTATTGGTCTTAGCGTGATGCTCTTACAAACAAACAAACAAACACAGATTCATATTTATATATTAGTAGGGTTGCACAGAATTTGACGGTCGAGTCAAAATCTGGTCAATTGACCAAGAAGATTTTGACCGGATGGTCAAATTCGTCAAATGGTCAAGTGACATCACGTTTTTAATAGGTTTTAAATATATGTTATAAATAATTACCCAATTTGTAAAACAGAGATTGCTAAAATAAAAAAATGATATTCATATTTATAGGAAATGATGTTAACCAAACTATAAATTTTGTTCCTCTCGCTTTAGTAGAGCGGCTCCACCCAAACAAAGCTTGAAATATTGTATCGTTTTTTTTTCTGCAGTAACAATTACATTCAATATCAAACGTATTAATTTGTTTAACTTCACAGTATTTTCTTCGACGTAAAAATATTACTAACATGCCTTTATATGCTGGAAATTTCAACATAGAATTAATTAAATTGTCGGCTTGGTTAATTGTTACTACATTTTTACATGTTTTTGTTTTCAAAATAATTATAGCTGGAACAGAAAAATCTTAATTAAATAAAAAGGAAAAACAGTCACAAGGCCTTTACTTCCTAAACTTTAATACGAATGATTAGTTTGAATATTCAACATCGTTTTTTAACAATGAAGGAAGGATTTCGTTATGTTCTAGAAACAATTTTTTTGGTGTTTTAACAATGTCAATTGTTAAAAGAAAAGAAACTAACTCAAGGCTCTAAACAAAATCAACGTAAATTGAACAAAATTATTGTTTATAATTTGAAGAACAAATTAATAATATTAAAAACTATATAATTTGTATGTTGTTATAAAATTGATTAATTCAGCATTTTTTATAAATAGCAGTTTTAATTTCAATTTACTGGTGAAACAAGATTTTGACCAATTTGACCGTCAATTGACCAAAAAAATTTTGACCGGTCAAATGTGTAACCCTATATATTAGTTGGATGTTCTCCTAAAGTTTCCCTAACTCTGATTGGTTCAGAAATGAGAACTAAATGAAATATGAACCCTTTCGAATATTTGGGCAACAAATTACAGGGGTCCTCCCACAAAATATCTCCCGAGATAATATCTTCAACAAAATAACCCAGACAAAATATCTTTTCACAAAATAACTCGAGATAAAATATTTCATGACAAGATATTCCCCTCAAAAAATTAACTCTTCATTTAACTTTAAGGGGGAATATACATGTAGATTTGTCAGAAAATCGATTTTTTTGTTACATATTCCAGTCACATTATTGGCAATTAAGGTTAAGCTATTTTGAATTTTCAGCTCAAAATTCAAAATAGTTATACCTTATATGCCAATAATATGAATGCATGTTGCGGGCGGTGAGGCGCTCGGACAACTACGAACGAGTTTTTCTCAAAACTATGTTTTCAGATGCGGTTGCCACGATTTCTCCAGAACTACCAAACTGAATTGAGCTTGTGCCTGAAATATATATTTAATTCATTCAATAAATTGTTTTAATTAATTTGTTTATTTCTCTGTAAAAAATTATAAAATCGTATTTTTTACTGGAAAATCCCATTTTTTTCTGTTTGATAGCGCCATTTTGTTTAAATAATGAAGATTTGAAAAAAATGCTCTTGAATGAAGTAAACATCTTCCCTGAACACTAACCACTTTGAATTTTTTAGTAACGATGAGATATCTTGGCAACCGCAAATTGCTTCTAAAAACAGGTGTTTCAATGAAATTATTAATATTTTGTTATTTATGAAAAAACAAAATTTCAATATAGCGAAGTGTTCTTCAAATGTTGCTGAATTCGTGATATATTTTATTATTTAGATCGAATATGTACTTTCTTAATAATACTCATGCAAAATAATGTATGATTTCGACGTTTCTACATGTATATTTCTCCTTAAGTAATTAACAAAATTTACAAAATTAACTTACTAATTAACTGATGTTGACTTTTTCTAAACCTTAGCAGAAGAATATTTCGTTTCATCTGTCGGGGGGATATTGTGTAGCGGGATAATTTATAACAATTATCCCACAAAAATATCACATTATATAAATATCATATACAAAAATATCACACTTTATAATTATCAAATCAAACAATATCACATCATGATACAGTTGCATCAAATTACACAATACCAATTATTTAATTCTGTACTAACTCGACATAGAATAGCGCGCGTGCTCGTGGTCGCTCCGCAACCAAAGGTCGGGGGGGGGGGGCTCTGAGAGCCCCCTTTGCATTTTTAATATTTTTAATTCGCCCTGAGCAGGCGAGGTTTTTGGTACCCGGTAGAGTAGAAATGAGCCGTTGTTTATTTACAACTCATTTACATCACACTGAGGCGGAAATTGTGTATCACTTGTGAGTTGCAAGTGAGTCGCATGTGATGCACAAGTGACATCACATTTAGGTCACTGCAAAAATTGTGATATCTGAGCTTTTCCGAGTTTTTCAAATTTTTTCAGACGTTTTATTTCTACAAGGATTAATTTCGGTGATGCAATCTAATCGGTTCATATTAAATTTCTAAAATAATTACGAATATTTTTACGTTTATTTATAGTTATTTTTCATTTAATTATGTAAACATTGAGAATTGTTTGCGTGAAGATGGCTGCGGATCCCGGCTCCAACGGAATTCGTTGCCACAAATGTTTCCAGATTAAACTCTTACCATTTCCAATCAGTATAAACTTCAAACATTACCTTGCTATCATTTTTACCCTAATACCATTTACCTTATGTGGTGCAATGACAATTTACGTCAAAATTCTCTTAGATTAACAATAATAATCCGGGCATTTACCTTAACGCAAAATTTAACTGAACTGAAACGTTCTACTAACAGACCGCAGCAATCACTATTTCACTTTATTCTGTTTCCAAAGTGCAAAACGTTCGCTGAACTCGAGGGCGAATCGCAATTCGGACACGATCGTCGACGCGCACAGCATGTTTCGTCGCATGGGACGGCGGATGCGGAGGTAAACACTCGCGCGAAACGTGCTTGACACTTGCCGAGTTTTGAGGTTAGCTCTATTTCGCGAGCGCCAGTCGGCGGATGGGTCTATGCCGCGCGATTTCGCGCTCGACTTCCGGGCCAGATTCGCTGACTCTAGCTACCGCTTCGCGGAACACTTTCACAGGCGCATATTTTCGGCCGGTTGTCAAAACGAGCGCGCACGACAACAGTGAGCGAGATTGCGATTTGCGGCCATGCCACTTCGCAGTCATGCGCAGGTTCAAACTTGCACGGACAGGCGTGAGTCAGATGAGGATAGGTGCCTCGATGCTGCCGACGTTTCGCAACGGCGGAATGTAAACAAGAATGTAAAAAGCGAGCGTGGTTGTCAGTGAGTCCGACCGGTGAAATGTTTTAGGTTGTTTTAATTAAAGGTAAAAACATGGTTGGCATTGGTTTCAAGGTCTTGCTGCAGTCTGTTGGGGAAAAGTTAAATTTAGTTTCACAACTTTTCGCAATAAAAGAAGGCTGCAACAATAGTATGTGGAAGGAAAAGGGGGGAAAAGAGGAAAAGGAATATGCAATGTGATGTCTTTGAAATACTACGCTTATGGAGAATACACTGGTGGAAAAAATAAACGAGAGACTTGGAAATCGTAAAAATTTGTTAATTTTCAAACCGTCATACCTCGGCGAATTTTGGGTGAAATTCAATGAATCTTTGAAAAGGTTTCGAAATATAGCGAAATTTGAAAGCTTTCACTCGATGCCTTGATTCCACGTTGATTCCACGTTGTTCTTAAACGTTAATTCAACGTTGAGTCAATTGATGTTTGTCAACGTTGATTCAATCCTTCTTCAACATTGAACCACCGTTAATTCATCATTGAGCCGATAACGTTGATTCAACCTTGGATCAATTTGACTCAACGTTGTTTCAACGTTTTCTTAAAACGTTGATTCAACCATCCCCAACCCGGACATTCGTAAGTTGGCTCAAGGTTGAATCACTGATTCAGCAACGTTGAACCAACGTTGATTCAAGGATTTCGGGAACGTTGAATCAACGTCGATTCAACTAAAGTGCTCCATTAGGGTTTCAGATGTCTACTTTAAGGGCGTGTAAGCGATTTCAGGTTCACCCCTTCCGCCATCCTGTACCTCCAGTGAAAAAGAAATGTTTTTTTGAAAAAAATTGCCAACTTTGATGATGTGTATGGAGTTGGAAAAATTTTTTGGAACCATTTGTCTAACAGGGCAATAAAATTAATTCAATTTTCTTTCAGGGACGCAAAGAACAAAGTGTCTGCGGTGCAAAGTTATGCGCATTTGTAAAAAATGCATTTTCAAGTTTTTGGCTCATAACTCGATCAATTTTCGTAATAACACCAGATCCCCTAGTACAACGAACATAGAGTTTCAGGCTCAAAAAACGAGTCTGAAATACTATGAAAAATGCGACAGAAATTTCACAGTAGTAATATGAAATATTATGAAATTTCATATTCATTCATACTCAATTGGGTACAATTGGAAGTCCACTCCAAATTATATCCGATTGAGTACGCATATGAAATTTCATGCGTAATGTGGCGGTCACACCATTGGAGCTAGAACAACGAAATTTTTTGTGGTTATTCTCTGAAAGATGACCTAGCGGAGTACGTAGCGTTTTTTGATTTGGTTGAAAAATAAAAATTTGGCGACGTTT
>JABFPB010007751.1:0-10717 GCA_022817645.1 Ceratoteleas bidentatus | reverse complement strand
TGTCATCCTAACTGGAATTGAAAAGAATAGAAAAGAATTCATTTTGTCAGTTTGAATTCAGATTTTGGAATTGAACATAAACGAATTCTTTCTGAAGAATTCAAAATTGCTTGTTTGAAACATTGAGAAATGGCTGGAATAGAAACGAATAGAAAAGGATTGAAAATAAAAATATGAATGCCGAATCTTTCCCAAAAGGAATTCAATTTATATTTGTCAATTCTTTGGTATTCTTTTCTATTCATTATTTTTTGCTGGGGAGATATCATTTTTGGACCAGAATCGCATATCAACAGTATAGATACCTGAGAACTGACCCCCTTCCATTAATAACGTGTTTAGACCAGTATCTACACATGGTTTAACCAGTATCTACTATAGATGGATGGGAATCCATCTATCCAACCGACATCAAATATACTTCAGCCCTAATTTCTTATATTAGGGCTCAAGTATATTTATAACCATCTATTTATTACTATTTTATCCATTGCCTTACTCTTCAAACAGTAACCGTTCCGATAACTTTTCTCTCAGCCTCCATTTATCCATTTATCCAGCAGACAACCTCCACTCCAGACTTGAACAAACCCCTTCTTGTCCAACCACCACCCCCTCCCGCTGCCTCTCCTTCAGAACCCCTCGATTCAGTTGCCTCCAGGTATCTACGGGCAGCCAGGTCAAAGCATTCCGTAAAACGACCCGCGACGAGCCTCCCGAGTGGCGCCACCTACCGTTTTCGACGCACATCAGCCCGTCAGGCAGCAGCCGCAGCCCGTCAGGACAGGCGCAGCTCAGCAATGGCGACCGCGAGTTGATCCTCGGCGCCGGCAGACACAGGTGGCTGCAATGGCCGTTGACCGCCTGGCACTGGTTGATGCCGTCCGGCTGGCGATATGGGTGGTACACATGCACCGCCATCGGCTGCTGGGCCGACTTTAGCGACGTGATCACCTGCACTTCGCCGCCGGTGAACTTGTTCGCCTTGAAGATGGTGGCCTTGTCCCAGTCGGTCCAGTACACGTAGTCCTCGAAGGTGGTGATGCTGAACGGGTGGCGCAAGACGTCGAGGGAGTGCAGGATGGTGCGCCTCCCGGTGCCGTCGTAGTTGCACGACCCGATGATGTTGAGCTTCGCGTCGACCCAGTAGACCCGGCGACCGATCAGGTCCAGGGTCAGCCCGTTGGGCCACTTGACGTCGGTGCCGACGATCACCTGGTAGGAGAAGAGGAATATGAGAGGTGGTTGTGGGCACGAAATTCATAGTAGGGGATAGAAATTTGCAGAAGCTCTTTGACCCATTGAACCAAATAGACCCAGATTTGGTTTACATTTGGTCAACTCCCTGACCCCAGATCTCGACCGTTAAGTGCCAAATCCTGGTCAATGTTAGGTCTATTACGTGGGGTAGTTTAAAAAGCCCAGATTTGGTCAATATTTGCCCCATGGACTTCGAGAATCTTCTAACCTCGAAAAGTCTTCATAAAGTGATTTTTTATCCGCGAATGCCAGTTAAACGTTTCAAGGTTCCATTTCACGTGTTTTACACTGTTTTATAATATGATACGACTCGAATTCGAACTTTTTTAACGTCAAATTGACACAGATACAAGAAAAGTTTGTAATATATACCTCCTTTACGTTTGGGCTAGATTGGACCAAATCTGGATCAACGTCGTGGGTCCAGATTTAGTCGGTAATAGGTGTCAAATGTAGACCAATATTTGGTCCACGTATATGACGATTGTGTGGATCGAATTTGGGGCAAATGTGGACCCACACAAAGGCAGTTCAGAGTTGCTAGCTCCATGTTTGTCCAAAATTCGACCAAAGTCATCGTCTCCATGCAATGGGGTAAATCTGGACCTCCAGGCTTGGTTCAATGGGGAGTTAACATCCCCTACCGAAAAATAAGATATATACGAGAAAAGTCTTGTGGTAATTTTAAATGACTACTTGTAGTAACTACCTAGATAGATGATTCATTTATAGTCAATTGGGCACTATGAAAAGAGTACTTGTTAGCTTGAAAACAAAGGTTACTGTAAGTAATTGTTAGTTATTATATGTGTCCTAATAACATTTAATAAATAATGTTCACCCATCCAAATACTGACTGCTTCTATTTGGCGATCCTGGCAGGATCGCCAGTGTAAGAGTCGAGTGAGATCCTGACAACCCTGGCAGGATCGCCAATGTTAGTAATTTTTTTAACACCCGAAAGGTCGATATATTAAAAAGGGTCATTCATTTTTGGAACCAACAGAATGTCGGTTCCAAATGCAATGTAGGAACTGTAGTTACTAATATAATGGCTATTACAGCTTTATAGTATTTAATTTTATAAATACATTTAGCAATATGTATATTTTTAAAGTAACGATGATTTTTTCATCGTTACTTTACTTCAATTACAGTAACCGCACAGTTCGAAAACTAAGTGGTAGAGTTTACTATTTAGTTTTCTCAGCGCTGAAAAAAAATTTGCAAACTACTAACTGTAGTAACATTTGTGGTTATTAAAATATATCTTTTATAGTAATTACCACCGTTACAGATATTTCAGCTGTAGTAACTAAAGATATTGCTTAATCAGCAATATTTTTAAAGTAACTACAAATGTTTCAATTAACCATTAAATTAGCTTTGGCATATTTTGGTAAGGGATGTGGCTTACAGTGAACTCACCAGCGGCGTTCTATATTGATATCAGAGTGTATTCTAATTAAACTTTAATTGTAAGTTAAACGACTCTTGATCGATATTTTAGGGAGAATAAGTATGGAACAATAAGGTAAGATATTGTTTTACGATATTATGCATATTTTTAAATCTTAAAGTAGAAAAGAAGAATTTATGAACATTATGTTTATCATGAAGTGTTTTTTTGAGAAAAAATCAATTTACGCAAATAACATTACTATTTTATTATTTAAATTTTGGTTAAATATAGTTTCTCTCTTATAGTTTGTAATTGTAAAAGTGTATTCATTTGACATTGTTTTGGAGTTGCAAATTACATTATTAACGACAAAATGCAGTTTCATTAAGTTTTTATTCCGTAGAAAATGTTTGTAAATAAATTTGTAAATTACTTATCTAATTGTTTGTAACTCTGAATCGAATCTTTTGAAAGTAAAAATCAATTAAATTAAAAAGTTGTTAATTCGGAATCAGTATTCAATTAAAACTGAATTCAAATCGTAATTATTCGCACTGAAAGAATTCATTCATAAAACATTGCGAAACATTCCTACAAATTACGTATTATTTCGAAAAGCATATATCTTGCGAATGAATTCGTACATTGATTAATTGACTAATTGTGGTTTCTATTTATTATTATGATTTGACAGTAATTTCAATAGAGATATTGTGCAATGACATGAACGTTTAAAGGTGCTCAAGATTTCTTGACTAAATGTTTCACATATCTCAAGAAGACATGGGAATTCCTAAGAAGTTTCCAGTTTCTGGGAACACAATGAGATAATTCGATATGGATTCGGCATTCCGATAATATTATGGCTAGATTCCAGAACATATACGATATAACTATTATTTTTAAATCGTAAATATCGTTGAAATCTGGATTTTACTTATATAATGTTAGAGATAGAATATATATATAGAATATATATAGTTAGAGATAGAATGATGACATTGTATGATATTGTACATCTTTTATATATTAAAAAATATAATATGAAAATGGGTTAACTGAGTTGAACTGGAATATTGTGCAGTTTAAAGTTCCATTAGACTCAATTGTTTAATACATTTTGAAAATGAAATTTGTTTAAAAGAAAAAAACGTAGACCGTTACCAGGAATCGAACTTAAGAAAACCTCGTAACTCGAAACTTCTAAGTTCGATTCCTGGCGACGGTCTACGTCTTTTTTTAAGTTTCATTTTCAAAACATAAACATCAATTGAGTCTAAATTGTACATATCACTGCACAATGTTACGATTCAACGTAACTAATCCATTCGGAACTCGTATGTCCCGCAATTCGTGCAAAGTATCTCGCAATTTGTGAACTTTTGGAGTAGTCTGGGAAATGTCCACGAGAGGCGTTGGCGGAAGAATGTTCCATTAATCTTCGTGCAGCGTGTAAATCGTCCACATCAACTTGACGAAAAGAGTAAACCAATTTTTACAAAGCCAGTCCCTCTCCCTTCTCACCGTAACGTGCGTTACAATTCCATCGGAAAATCAATAGTCCCACTCTTTTCCATAGCAAATTTCACGAATAACGAACATCGGTTTGGCGAATATTCAAAGCCCTCTTTCTCCGCTGTTTATTAAATAATGATTAAAATAACGTTGTTTTGCATTCGAGCGCGACGGCTGCGGTAATCACTTTGGCATACTTGATTTCTGCTTCATGTAAAATACACACTTGAAAAGACAGTCCGTTTGAACTTGCGCATTTTCAAGAGTCGCGTCATCCGCAACTCCATTTATGCATTTGCCGAAAAAGTGTGCAAATACCTTCATTCGTTCTAAAACGAACTCCCGACATTTTCACTCCCAAAAAACAACTTTTTCTATCTTTCAAAACCTACTGAGGCATCCCTAAACACATTTTTATTACTGCGCGAAATGCACTTTAATGGATGTTTGCGAGCTTTTAGAAGGTCGTAGGCGATTTTTAGGTATTTTTAATCAATTAAAATAGAAATTCCGAAAATTTTCGAAGGAATTAAGAGAAATGTCGAAGAAATTTAATGAATTTTCAAAGAAATTCCTGGAAACTTTTATGAATTCTCGAGCAAATTCCAAGAATGTTTCGGGGAATTCCGAGAAATATCGAGAAAATTCCAAGAATTTTCTAAGGAATTCCCATAAATATCGAGAATTTTCGTTGAAAGTCTTAAAACAGAAACAACAAACAAGTTCCACGAATTTTCGAGGGAATTCCGATCATTTTCGAATTTCCTCGAAAAATATAGTTCATATCTCTTTAGTCATTTCGCAATTGAAACGTCGCTAATTGCACACTTAATCCAATATTTTCAAAATACCATTTGCAACCAACGATCAACTAACCGTCACTTCTGTCCAACTCCGGACAAATTACATCTCTAAACTGTTAACAAATCCATTACTCTGCGCGCCGCCTCCGAAAAGTGCAACTAGCCGAAATCCCGTGCCATTTTTTGCCGGCGCCTGGCAGCGTCGGAGCATTTGTTACCGCCCCGCAATGTTCCGCTGTCGTGGATCCGCGAGCCCGAAAAAGCCGCCGAACGAACGAGACCGTCGGACGCGCCGTCATACAGCGCGACCCGGGTGATAGATCGAAACGGATCAGCGTAAAGCGTTTATGTGCCGGTCTTTGCGCCGGTTTCATGGGCGCCAGGTAAGTGGCGGTGGGACCGTAAATCTCGTGGATCGCGATTCACGCGTTGCCGGCTGATAAATTAGGGAGCAATTTCGCCGGGCTTGTTTTGCCGCCAAATAAAACCGACTTAATGCAATTCGAGCGCCGGGCGCTACATCGCCGGAATATCAAGCGCATATAAATTTACACGGCGAACAAAAATTGGGAGGCAATATGATGCTCCGCTGTATTTTTGGTAATCGAAAAATTCCGCGTGATCTGATTGGTAAATGGGAGAAAATTAAATAGGAAGTATCATTTACAATTACACGGCAGTTCCTCTTGACATGTTTTACATTGAATTGCAAAATGGAAGAAAATCCAATTTGAAAAAGAGCTATTTATTCAAGTAATTTATTATGGGGTGGTAGTATTATGCATGTATTTTCAAAGAATTTCTTAGAAATATGGAAAAAATTCCTGAAAGCCTCCAAGAATTTCCGGAGAAATTCCGAAGACATTCCTGGAAGATTCGAAGAATTATCGACAGAATTCGAAGAAATATCGAAGAAAATCTTGGAAACTTCTAATAATTTTCGAGAAAATTCAAAAGTTCAGACTGAATTTCAGTTGCCATTAAAAAAAACATGGACATTTTCCAAATCTGCTTGTGAGATTTGCTTCCAAATCTCTTCCTTCATCTTCTTCCACCATCTCTATATCTCGTAAATTCAGAGACTCATCCGAACCTCAATTTTCCTAACTAATAAGTCTTCGTCGGAAAAACTGTCTTTGCATTGTCATATCGTCCCACTTTTGGAAATTAATCATTCTGGAATCCAATGAAAAGAATACGCGACAGAGGTCGCCACTCGTCCCTGGCGTAAGACAAAACGTAAAAAAGTCGCGTTCTCCTTTAGCTTCTTTCTTTCTTTTCCTTAGCTGTCTTCAATTGTCCGGAGTCAACGTTCTTTTGCTTCTTCTGGGTCTTTTCACTGGCGCGCCTCTCCTGTAAACGACCCAATCAAAAATCGAATAAAATTAATAAACCCCGGCCGTATCTCGACGGTAAATAAGGCAAACAAGGGCCATAAAGTTCGCCGGGCGACGTTCCGCAATCAGGACTTCCGGGCCTCGTTCCACCGCAATCGACTCGCACGACACCGAGGACCCGATCAGAAGTACTGAAGAAAAGGTCGCTCCTCCCGATCGATCTGACGTTACACCATGCGATAGATCCAATATCGAGTCAGATATCCGGGTGGGCGATTTCGCTCTTTTAACAACGTCGGATCTGACGTTATATCTTTTATAAAACATATTGCGTTCGATGTATTATGGTAAGATGAATCGAAAATATTCTGGAGAGGAATGATCAATGCCCATTCACGGTTTATCGGCGAATTCAATACCGAGTTCATATTGCAACTTGCACCTTGTAGTCCAGCGAAAGTTCATCGTTAACACTTCACATACTGTATTGTTAAGGACCGATGTCTGCTGAGGAATTTTGTATTCTGAAAATATTGGTACAGAACGTCTGTTTATTGAATGATTTTGAGCAAGTAATGGTCCTAGTAATCCGTTCTTAGAGGTTCGTTCTGGTTCTTTGAAGAAAAATAATACTTTAATGAAAGTCGGTGGTCTTCTTAAAGCCTTTCTTTCTCATCTTCGAGGATTGGAATTTCATTGGTGTCATTAATGAATGGCGTTGACTTTGCTGATTAAACTTGCATTATAATTCATTAATAGGAATTTTGAGTTGGGAGGTGCGCGACTGAAATTTCATTCACGTGTCTTTGCGGTTAATGATAATTAATGAGTTCGTGATATTTTGGTATAATTTCTTTTGCTTTGTAATTTCATATTTATCTGCAGTTGTTCTTATATATACTATGATCAGAGCATACATTCTTAATGCAATGAATGTTCCGAAGATGTAACAGGAATCATTTTTTATAATCAAAAGAATTTCCGTTCAATGTATTGGCTCGAATATAGTTTATTCGTTTTGAAAAGAAATTCACTTCCGGTGGTAAACAATGTTTATAATGCTGCAGACAAAATTGCCACTTCTTGTGTATGCAACTAAAGTGCTACTTCATTGTCCTCTTTTCAGGGTTGAAAAGTTCCTCATTCCAACTCAAGAAAATAATGAATCTTATTTCGCGGCTTTATCTTATTATTACGCGGCTGAGATCTGATTATTTCCAGCGGAAAGGGAAATAATCATTTCTACCACGCTGAGATGAAAATGATGATTCGACCAGTTTGTAGAGAAATATTGATTATACCCCCAGGTAAGTTTTTAAATTACTTACAATGTGTACAGATAATTTGAAAGAGAAACAATTTAATTCACTTTTGAAATGTGATCAAATCATATTGCAAAATGATATGATCACATTTGAAACAATGAACATAATATTTACGATGTAAATAAAATAGTACATCGTAACAGTTACAATATCATATTGTAACAGGAGTAACAATCATTTTATAAAAAAAAATATAATTAGAATTTACCTTTACTACTTAACTGGTAAAACCTTAAAAAAATTTTTTATAAAAGAAAAAATTAATTAAAAATCTTACCGAACGATGACTGCCGTCCATCCCAGCTCGTTCAATACGAGCCTCCTGACCCCAGTCGGTGAAGAACATCCAGCCTTCCAGGGGGTTCAGTGCGATCGCCCTGGGTTCCTGCACGCGATCCCGGATGAGCGTCTTACGCATGTTGCCCTCAAAGTTGGCAAGTTCTATGGTATCCTTGACCGCGTCCGTCCAGTAAATGTGATTGTAGATCCAGTCGACAGCCAGACCGTCGGTGGTGGTCAGGTCCTGGTCGATGACCGCAGTGCGCTCGTTGCCTTCGTCGATGGGTGCCCTGAAAACCATCAGTGTCCGGGTTAAAGTTCGTCGAGAGTCAGCCCAGGGTCGCGGGACCAACTGCGACGTTGCCAGGATTTATGGTGTTTCGTCGTGAGACGGAGTTAAGGGTCGCGGAATTTTTGCGGGAGATAAAAACAAGATTGAGAGTAGTCAAGTGGGATGAAAAATAAAGGTCGGATGATATAGTGGCGGAATCTGTAAAGTTCTGGTTTGGGTTGGAAACGTGAAGTGGGATGGGGGCTGATGAAAAGAAGCTCCTTTAGCGAAAAATACTACAGAGAATCACAAGAAAAGTCAAGTACTGACTGCTTCCACTGGACCGTTACATTGGCGATCCTGGCAGGATCGCCAAATCGAGTTCGTAAATGATGGAGGTGCGATTATTATGCAGCATTGAAATTGGAAATTCGCGGATTGTGTTTTCCGTGATCGAAAAAGTGAGCTTGTGATATTCGGAGAGTGGTCATTTATAGAGCAGAAAGGAATATATTTTCTTGGGGAAAAAATGGAGTAATATGTCCTCTGGAGACGCCGACGGAAAAATGGGGAATAGTTTTAGTCCCGGGCGATGACGCAACGTGCGGGATTCTCGCGTGACAAAAGTTGTCTGTCTCGGTGAGAGGCGTGACGTCAGAGTGCATTTTTCATGAGTTATTTCCAGCGAGGCGGGGTGTCGATTTAAAAATGCAATCGCCCTTTAGATAATGCATCGATCGTCTCAGTGGTCCAAATTTCGCGCCCGAAAAATTCCTCTCTTTCTCTATCGAGTTTCAAAAGGTATCTACACGATCCCGAGTTTTGGAATAAAAGTAAACGACTCATGATTTTGCCCACCTGATTACCTATTCAACGAAGAGAAGTGAATTGATCAATTTGGTAATTCATCGTATTGTCAATTTCAATTGTCGGCTCAACAATCGAATCGATCATTTATCGATGGAATTTTAGTTATGGAATTTAATCAATGTTTACATGGTCACGAAGGACTTAATTTAAGACTCGATCTTACTCCAATTCCGGCGCGAACCGTCGGCGAAACTGACTGGGTTCTGTAATTAATGATGTATAACTACCAACTTTTGTTTGCAAACAGTTTTCAGTGTTTCAAAAACATTTATACAACTCTTTGAAAAACATTGAACATGCGTTTATTTGTTTGCAAAGTTAGATGAAGTCCAACATACTAACTACCTCGGAACGTTACGGAAATGAAAATGTAAACGAAAGCTTGTTTACATATAAAAACAGTCTAGGCGAACCTTTGTTTATTTCCAGCGGAGAGTAAACAAATCTTTCTTTGTCCACCAAAAAAATGTAAACAAACCTCTGTTTATACAAATGACCCGTAAACAGACCTGACTTTCAGAACCACTTTCTCTCATTCATTCACTATATCTTTATGACTTTTTTTCTTGCGAATTCTCGCGATTCTTCCCATATAGACATCGAACGTCGAATCCATGTGGATTCTACGTGGAGGAACATTTGGACGTAGATTCGACGTAGATTCCTCGTCGAATCTACGTGTTTTAGAGGTGTGTCTGTTAGGATTTGTCTATCCATACTTGTAGATCTTGTTCTCGCGGACGTCGCTCCAGAAGATCATGCCCGTCCGGAAGACGAAGTCCAGTGCCGTCGCCATTTTGGTGTCGTTGACGATGGACGTCATTTCCTGGCGATCGAGGGCGATTTTGCGGATGTCGTGCTGGCGTGCGAACAGCAGGCTGGCGTGACCCTCGGCAGCCTTGCACCGGGTCAGGTTGCGCGGGTCACGCAGGTAGCCCTGGGCGCAGCTGCACTTGAAGCCGCCCTTGTCGTTGAAGCAGAATTGCGAGCAGCTGCCAGGCTCGAGACACTCGTCCACGTCTGAAATTCGATAATGGAGGATCGTTTATCAATTGAATTGCAATGACAACAGAGTCCGCGCGGGGCTGCGAAAAGTTGAGACAAAACGCCGAGATTGAGTTCGGGCGTTGTCTCCTCCGGGGAAGAACTGGGGGGAGCTATAAAATCCAATTACAACGATTTGCACGGGGTTATTGAATAACGATTAACTATGCGCTAATGCGCGAAAGTTGATTGGATTGGCGTTGGATTGGCGAAAATTACACTCGGAGAAAAAAAGAGTTATCTGCTACCATAATGGAAAGTGAGCCCCTGCTATTGGTTAGCAAGAACTAATTAAATTAAATTAAATTAATTATTTCACAAACTGCAGCAGAAATTGTAGCAGAAACTGAGAATAAAAATTATTCTTGCGTACTATAAAATACATTTATGTAAAATAATAATAAATAATAAAATTAATTTGTATACTCGATTTCAAAATATACTAGAAATTATACTATTTTATTTGTAACCCAGATAGGAAATAATTTAGAAAAAGATCAGTGCAATATAATTTTGAGACACATATTGCGGATGAAATTAGTATTATTTATCTAATCTATTTGAGTAATTCACATACTAACATGATTTCTACATATATGGTGCAAATATGG
>JABFPB010007750.1:0-10716 GCA_022817645.1 Ceratoteleas bidentatus | reverse complement strand
CGATGATGGGAGGTTGAGAGACTGTTCAGATATATTTTGCGGGTTTTTAGAGGACTTTTAGAAGATTTTTAGAGAACTTTTCAGAGCTCAGACATTTTGAAGGTATGGAGATTAAGGAAGGTAGTTCGGAGTTTTTCAGATATTTTCAAAGATTTAAAAGGTTTAGAGAGATTTTCAGGGGTATGGGGAGATTTCAATGGTTTCGATGGTTTGAAGATAAAGGGAAGTTTTTCTTAGGTTTGTCCTTGACTCATTTTTACATTTTTACAGTAAATTCTCGATAAAATTGTCTATGGGACATTATAACTAGGTCAGACAAGATCTGCAGACAGAGAAACAAAAAAAAACAGTATTCGAAGAGAGAAATATTTTCATAACCTCATATTTTACATTCATCGAATACGAATTCTTAAGGTTGTACTGTCATGAAGGGACGTATTTTTAGGGTTCTAATAATTAATCGTACTAACAATTCATTTAAGAGGGAATATATATGTAGATTTGTCAAAAAATCGATTTTTTAATTACATATTCCCAGTCTACAACATTTCAAGAATGTTGTGTTCAAGAATGCTTCCAAAAAATGGAAAATCCTTTTTTTCTGTTTGATAGCGCCATTTTGTTAAAACAATAAAGATTTGAAAAAAATGCTCTTGTATGAAGTAAATACATCTTCCCTGAACACTATCCACTTTGAATTTTGTATATTTATTAGATAATCGCTGAGATATCTTGACAACCACAAATTGCTTCTAAAAAAAGTTGTTTCAATGAAATTATTAATGTTTTATTATTTATGAAAAAAATCAAAGTTTCAGTATAGTGAAGTATTCTCTAAATGTTGCTGAATCCGTAATATATTTTATTATATAGATCCAATCTATGCTTTCTTAATTATACTCATGCAAAATAACGTATGATTTAGACGTTCCTACCTGTATATCCCCCCTTAATTAAAACTTTCAACTTAACTGGTACACTTACCTTATATACATTTCAATGATGAAATGACGTTATTCTATTTTGTCAGTATATCCATTGTTAGCCAGAAGTTCTTAAGACAAAAATAACAGTTCCATAATTCTTAAATTCATGTAAAATTTACATGAATATAAGAATGATTTTTTAAGGCAAATAATTTTTTTTAATTAAATAATTAATTTAAAAAATAGAAAAAATTGAAAAAATAATTCGCACATAATTTTACATGCACGAAGGATAATAATTGATTTCAATTTCTTGCAGATGGTACTTATTTCAAAGAAATAAATCCCTACTTCTGGACAATCCTTCTCTTAACGATATTCCTCATCTCCATAATTTGTGTAACCTTAGGCCGGATAGGAATCCGTTTGTGTTGCGCAGCTCTCTGTTCAATGCTATTCATACAAACACTCGACTATTTCATTGGCTCGAGCCTGAAATACATTTTCATCAACATCGTTCGACGGATTATCAATCCTTTGACTTTTAATTCTGCAATAATTTACGCACCAATTCAGTTGAAAGGTATGTTTTAAACAAGAAAATTCTTGCTTCCACTTACCATTATTCGACCAATAACAAGTAACCCTTTTACAGACTGGATTCTTCTAAACCTATGGATTATCTTGAGTGTCTTTTCTTTCGTTCGAGAACTTTGAAGAAGCCATATACACAATATGGCTGAACTATATCATGATCAAATGATAAGACCTACCTTTACCGGCTTTCAATTTCACGAAGAAAAAGGATAAATAACCACTCCGTTAAAAGGAAATCCAAACGTGCCTCCTAAAGTTATCTCCATCTGATGATCAGTCCAAATGATAACCATTTTCCAAGCAGATCCTCTTTGTACATATCCCTACTCTTCGACAGCTGGATCTAACCCAAAAATAAGAAGAAACGAAACATAATGAATTGTCACATTTCCATTCTTACACTGAAAGAATTTCTTACCAGTTAAAACAACCAATGTGAATATGGTTGATCATTTTATGGTAACAAGAACCAAGATTTAGGTTAAATTAACGGAAATTGCAGTAAAACAGACCATGTATTATTATAGCAGATTTAACTATTTTTCGTAATTAATAATTACTTTAATAGTTCCTTTGTACTATATTTTTAGGTTATGATAACCATAAATTAGGTTTTCGTAACTTAAGTTTTTCTTTCGGTGTATAATGCAAAAATCACAATTACATGAATAGCAATGGGTAAAATCAAGGATGCACCAATTTGTTAAAATGAAATAACATTTATTGAATTGAGACAGTGACACCTAACAGTGGTTCTATCAGCTACTACTTACAATCTTATCGGTAATCACAGCAACAATATTATCTCATTATTCACAACACTTACATAGATTACTGTCGCAATAATATATTATTCCTCTTAATAAATTTGTATATATATCCATACACGGTATTTGTTAATATTATTGTTAGAGACAATGAAGGTTTCGTATACAGCAGTAAAGTCGGGTTTAAAGGGATTCTTTTTCGGACTTACACTAAACGATCGATTAACGAACAGTGGAAAAGCAGGAAAAAGGAAACAAAAATAACGTCCTGGTTGGCTCGGCAACCTGCGTAACTTCCCGTCCGACGGCGAAACGAGGACAAAATATCGGCGAGTTACGCAGGTTCCAAGTGGCGGCAAATCTGGAAGGCAATCGACAAAATGCATCCGCGATGGAACCAGTGACAAACGAGCGGTTAAACCAGACGTTAGCTCGAGGGCTTTACAGACAGAGTTAAATAAAGTACGTCCTAACCAGTTGTCCGAGACTGCCTTACGTTTTACGCTAACTTATCGAGAAATTGCTTCGGTGCATTATTCGTTCTAGTTTTATCTGTCATGAACTTTTGTTTCCTTGACCATCCAAAAATAGAAATTTCACGGTCGATACAATGTACACGGCCTCCGACGAATGTATGCTACGCCTTAACAAATTATGCGACCCTAATTTTGAATACTCCAAGATCAGCGCGAAACACGCGACTTTCCGTTGGTTCCGGCCGAAAACCGTCGCTTTCGAGCGAGCTTTCCGTTTGCGACGCCAGATGGCGCCAGTTCTGTTGAGCCGCGGGAACCGCAGTGGCGCCCTCTGCGTCGGCGATTCCGCGATTTCGGGTGAAAAATGGATAGCGCGAAACAAAAGTGTGGACGAATTCCCACTTGTGTCCCAGAATGTGGTTTATTGATAGGTAAACGGAGGCACAAATGCAAATTGGCGTGCGGTTCGAGGTTAACCTAATCTTCAGCGCTCATCTACGTTGACTGCGACAAAACGACGAAACATCACATCTCGCCTTCTACATTTATTATGGCTTTATCGGTTACTATGTGTGATTAAGTGGCTACGATGCTTCGGGTGTGTCTGTGGATTGACTATATACGTAGTTGCATTACGGATTACAGAACATTTATGTCGAACTAGAATTAATATATTTGAGATGCTTGCTGTTGTTGTCAGACGCGAAACGTGAATTTCGCAACGAACCAGACGGAATGTGGAAAAACAAAGCTGGTTGGCTGACCGAAAAGGTGGATGAATTAGGACCACGAAGTAGTCCTACCCTCTTCCGCAATTGGACGAAAAAAAAGATGCGTCCGGTTCGATTCGAAATTCAGTTTCGCAATACTATTTATACAGTGGACGTGTGGTTGCAGTTCAACGATGTATAGATGTAGGTTGCAGTGATTTGCTGGCATTTGGGAACAAAAGTATTCGAATGCGTTTCAACAAATGATACCGAGTTATTCGATGTTCTGCAAATCTTGTTAGCGAGAGTGATTTTCACAATTCGCGCCGAGACTAGCGGAAGGTGAAAGTTGCCGTCTTGCTATCTAAACCGTAGTAGCTCCGCTAAGTAAACAGCTCGACGCGCCATCTAGATGACGTTCTAACCAATCGGACGACCAGTTTCACATTCTTGCGTTCTCGGTGCAGATATGCAAATAAATTCCCCCATTTCGAATTTCCCGCTGCTCTCCAAATTCATACTTTCGTCGTAAATCATTCCGTTGTTCCAATTTCCCTCCAACGCCTTTAACACCTGAATTAGTCTTAATACGTATGAAGCTGTATTCTGTTGCCAAAGCTCCAATTATGTACAATCGATCATATTTTACAGTAATTAATAAGTATTGTAAATACGTGCGAAGAGATTGATACAATCGGGTGAAACGAAAATTGATCGTGATGATCGATTTTCAACGTCGTGAATTGATCGAGCTGTGATTATTTCGACTAACAACGGAACCCGAAAATGCGCGAATTCGACTCAAAGATGAAACGATGCCAAGAATAAGTGTATTGATACTAAGAAATTGAAGGATCGCAATGGATAGGATGGGGTTAAGAAAACGAACTGTTTAGGTATGAAAAAATTGATACATAGATAGAGATTTATAAACTGCAGACGCGGGTCTGATTGAAACTTACATGGTAGATCGTTAATAAATTTATATACATCGTTAGTGTATCAGTTATTTCCTACCAATGTACATTATCGAGCAACAAGAGTAACAAATACTACTGTACAGGTTAATTTTTTATACATTGAAAATGATAGTTTTGCTGAGAAAGGCAGCTCCGAATGACGACGACTGCTTGAAAATCGCGAGTTTTCTTGCATTACCGGCGACTAAAGAAATGTTCCTCCAACCTTCCGTAAAAAGTCACGAGTTCATCACACTTTTGTCATTAAATTGTAGCTAACTCGTATGAACGTACTTATGTACCCGATATATAACATTCGCCGTTGTGTTTTGCGTCAGTGACTGTGTGATTAGTTTAATGGTCTCGAACTTATTCGCAAATTACAATATCTTCAATATTGCCGCAATACTGTTAAAAGAATTATTCTAAACGTTTTAAAGAATAAGATATAAACCGCGAAATGTCTGGTTATCTTTACTGGTTACACGAAATCACCGTTTAAAAAGAGTTTCAAATAAATAAAGAACAAAATTTACGATTCTGTGAAATTTGAAGCCAATCGAAAATTTACGTCAAAAATCGTAAAATCGCAGAATAATACGTAAAATTTAAGAAGAAGATCGTAAACTTACAAAAATATCGTAAGTTGTATAAAGCTCATCGTAAATGTTGTTATAAGAAATTACTGACATCTGCATCGTAAAATTCAAGATTGAAAATTCTTCAAAGGAAATCGTATAATTTGCGAACAAAATGGAAAATATACGATTAATAAACTTTTCGTAAAATTTACAAAACCGATCGTAAAATTTACGATTTGGTTTGTGAAATGTGCAAAAAGATCAGTTAATTCACAAAAATGATCGTAAAATTTACGAAGCGGATCGTAAAATATACAAAAAGATCGTTTAATTTACAAAAACGATCGTAAAATATACGATTTGATTGTAAAATGTGCAAAAAGAACAGTCAATTCACAAAAATGATCGTAAAATTTACGAAGCGGATCGTAAAATATACAAAAAATCCTTTAATTTACAAAAATGATCATAAAATTTACTACGCCGATCGTAAATTATACTAAACGACTGTTTAATTAACAAAAATGATCGTAAAATGTACAAAAAAGATCTTTAAATTTACGAAACTCATCGTAAAATTTACGAAAAAATCTCAAAATCGTTAATTTCACGACGAAGATCGCCGAATCTGCCACCCACTTTTACAATCCAGTTCCAATTTTTAAACATTTCCCGCTAAACCGATCTTGTTCTAGTTGCAATTCCCGTAGTGCTCGACGCGAAATCAAAACCACTCGGTCGGCATTTAATCCCCGCCGAAATAAAACAATCGTCTGCGTGCGAAGTCGCGAAAACTGTGAATCGCGAGAAAAACGCATATTGCGCGCGGCGCCGCGCGAATGGCAAAAAAGACTACTGATTTGAGCGCAAACGCGCCGACGGAATCGTTTTATTCGACGCCATAGCTCCGATGGAGCGCGATGGCCGACCTCAGGAAAACCACCCTCGACACAGCTATCAACCCCTACGCTCGCAAATGTTCCACCCCATCCGAAAACGAGGCTCATCCTCTCGCGCGCGCCGTTACCCCTCGACAGACCCTCCTCACGGAGCGAGAAACCCCGCGGGAATATTCCCGACGGAAACGCGCCGGCATCCTCGAGTCACCCCCAATTACCATACACCACCGCCGCGTTTGCATCGACCCCCCTGGCATCGATCTTACGCGACGTCTGCGATATTCTTGCCACTAGATGACAGAACAATCGCCGCCTGTGCTGAGAGAAATAGATCGTTAAAACAATTACACTTGTTGTTTCAGCGATTTCGCGTCGTAAATTAAGATCTGTGAGGATTGTAATCAATTCGGATGAGGAAGTCGTATATGTTGGTATATGGTTCGTAAAATTTGTTAGAGATCGTAAAAATGAATGAAGAAAATCGAAAACTCACGAAGGAGATGGGAATTTACGATGCGGATCGTGAAATGTTCGATACAATTTTCATAATTTACGACGCGAATCGTACAATTGAAGTAGCAAATGTTGACGAAACGAAACGTAGCTCTAGGACAAAGATCGTAAAATGTATGAAGAAAATCGAAAACTCGCGAAGGAGATGGGAATTTACGATACAATTTTCATAATTTACGACGCGAATCGTACAATTGAAGTAGCAAATGTTGACGAAACGAAACGTTTAGGACAGATCGTAAAGTGTACGAAACGGTTTGAAAACTCGTGAAGCAGATAATGGAATTTACGATGTAGATCGTGAAATAATCGATACGATTCTCAACATTTACGACGCAGATCGTATAATTGAAGAAGTAGAATATTTTCGAAACAAATCGTAAATAATAGGAAAAAGATCGTCAAATATTCGAAACGGGTTTGAAAACTAATGGAGCGGATTGTGGAGTTTACGATGCAAATCGTAAATTAATCGATACGATACTCAACATTTACGATGCAAGTCGTATAATTAAGGAAGTAGAATTTTCGAGACGAATCTCAACATTTACGACGCAGATCGTATAATTGAAGAAGTAGAATATTTTCGAAACAAGTCGTAAATAATAGGATAAAAATCGTCAAATATTCGAAACAGGTTTGAAAACTCATGAAGCGGATAGTGGAATTTACGATGCAAATCGTATATTAATCGATTTGTTCGAAACAAATTGTAAACATCAGGAAGCAGATCGTAAAATTTACAAAAATATCGTAAAATTTAGAAATAGATCATGGAATTTACGAGGTGGATTGTTGATTTTATGATTTTATGATACGCTAAAACAGCAATTCAGTCATCTACGATCTCGTTTTGCAATCTGTTTCGCAGTGTCAACTAATAATAAAATGGAAAATGTAGCTACGATCCACCTAATGTTCCATTTACTGACCGAGTGATTCACACGAAAAAACTGAAGGTATTTCCGATGAAAAACATTTTGTGAAATATTCAATAAAGATTAATTTATTTTAGGTTTATGAACTTTTTATGATTACAATTAATTTTCTTCAATTTTATCATGTAAAACTGATTGTGTCACTGAATAAAATTAAAAGAATTATCATTATTTTTACATAGACAATTTTTTATGAGATTTTAAAGCATATGCTGAGTCAACATAGTTTTCCTTCATTACATAATTAAATTTTATTCTGAATTATTATTCAGATCGTTACAAATGACAGACATTTCTTGTTAAAATCGTTTGTAAAATTTTTCACAAAAACAGCTAAACTAAAAAACTAATTTAATTATAAGTATCACACGAGAGAAAATTGTTCAATTCAATAATTGAAAATGTTTCAAAACTGCAAAATTATCTAGGCGTTACTCACAAATATAAAAAATATAAAAAGATATTAAAAATATGGTAGGTTAGGAATTATGGGACACCATAAGGATCGAAACAGAAGAAAGTTTGATAATACGAATATTTATCTATTTATTTCACCAAGCATTAGCACGTCTCCACGAATACCTAATTACAAGAAAACAATAGTAAACGATTGGACTAAAATACAAACGATTGAACCGAACTAAAGGCTCATTAAACGTTGCGTCGGTTATTTACACGATATAATCAATTTGAAAACATTTACAAAATAAAATTCACCGTGCAACTGTGGAGCGAAAGAATAATTGCGCGTTCAATTGAAGCGCCAAACCAATACTCAAAAGACATTATTACGGGGACAATAAGACACAATTCCGACGGAAATGTCAAATTCATTTACATAATTGCATTACTCCTAATTGCGACGGATCGTGGAACAGATTTGCGCAAAAAACTCGTTTGTGGATAACGTCGATAACGCAGTGTCAGAGATCAGCGCGGCATAAAATCGCATATAAATTTAATGAAAGGACTGCGGAGTGGAAACTAAAACCAAAAAAAGCGTGAATCGCACGGCAGATCGACATAAACATTTTGACGAGATTTTTACAAACGTGGACCATTTAAAAATTTACTAAACTGAGAAAACTAATTCGTAAAAGCTATGAAAAATTCGTACACTTTTCGATATATCGTAAAAACTACGAACAATTCGTTCATTTTACGATATATATTGTAAAAACTACGAAAAATTCGCAGGCTTTACGATTTATATCATAAAAACTACGAAAACGTCGTACACTTTACGATATATATCGTAAAAACTACGGAAAATGCGTAAATTTTACGATATATATCGTAAAAACTACAAAAAAATTCGTTAACTTTACTATATATATCGTAAAAACTACAAAAAATTCGTACACTTTACGATATATATTGTAAAAACTACGAAAAATTCGCAAGCTTTACGATTTATATCGTAAGAACTACGAAAATGTCGTACACTTTACGATATATATCGTAAAAACTACGACAAACTCGTACACTTTACGATGTATATCATAAAAACTACAAAAAAATCGTACACTTTGCGATATATATCGCAAAAACTACGGAAAATGCGTAAACTTTACGATATATATCGTAAAAACTACAAAAAAATTCGTAAACTTTACGATATATATCGTAAAAACTACAAAAAAAATTCGTACACTTTACGATATATATCGTAAAAACTACGGAAAATGCGTAAACTTTACGATATATATCGTAAAAACTACGAAAACGTCGTAAACTCTATGATATATTAGTTTTCTCAGGGTACCCTTAAAATTTAAAGCTTCCAAATTTCCCTAGTTATTTTTTATATACAGAACACTAGTCAGGGCGAAATAAAAAAATTATTCCTAACGTCAACCGGTTTTTCTAAAAATTGTCGATAAATTTGAATTCTCGGTTCTTATCCTTATACAACTGAAAGTTGAATCACTTTTTCAGTCGAATTACTTGAGTTTTGGCGTGTTTGGCGAATCGACTGCGAATAAATTCGAGAACCAGTAAAAACAACGGAATCCCAGCTGCAGTCAGCGCTATCGGTAAATTGTCGCCGAACGAAAATAAAAGGACGAAGACAGGCAGGTTGTGTTGGTGATTTTGAATCGGTCAAGTAAAACAACTAACGAACGTCATTCTACGTGAATGAACAAGTACATGCCGTGTAAATATTAGGTATGTACATACCCTGCGTGATCCGTGTGTCGTGCAACTTTCGGGCGAAAATTGCGTTCGCGTCAAAGGGAAGTTTTCGGTTTCGTTTTGAGGACGAATTATGAGTCGGGTGGCAAGTGGCTGAAACTTTCGGGAAATTATACAAAAGGTGTTAGGAAAGTTCGCGTGGAATATGGTTTAGGCCAGCAGTGGTTTTCGGAAATCGGTGGCGGCGATGAGGAATTTAAAAAATGCCTTCAAATTTAGAAAGATGCCAATTTCGAGATGATAAAACTGATTTATAAAAAATAAATTTTAAAAATTAAAAAAGTTTTAAGAATTTTTCCCACTTGGTATGGTAAATTTCCAGAGGCAGTCAAGGAAATTTTACTACATTATAGTAAATTTTCCTTGATTTACGCTGGAAAATTTACATAAATCCGGTTACTTTTCAAAGCAATACCCATTACCATATGGGAATTGCTATCCATCAAATTTTACTAAAAAAATTAGTCTCCATCCAGACCTAGAAACCTTATCCTCTTCCGACTCCCAATTTCTCGGAACCACATTCAGACCTAGAAACCGACATTGAAATTGGGGAAAAGTTGCGACGGGAGGTACGATTTGTCGAATGCACTGAGCGGGACAATTGGGCGCGAGATTTGTCGTCCTTCTTTGTACAGGTTCGCGGCGCCTAAAATCGTGTGCCTAATTTCGGTATGGTTTTTTTCGTGTATGTCGGAACAGCGGCTACGGCGTGGGTCGGCGTCGATTTTCGGTTTGGTTCACTCACTGGTGTCCGAGTTGTGAGTCGACGGGGTGGCGTGGGCGCTGCTGCTGCTGCCGGGCTGCGCCGGCGGTGGCTGCGGTTGCGACTGCTGGTGCTGCGGCACTTGGCTCGGGATTCCGCGAGAGGACAGCAGCGGCGGCGGGCTCTCCTGGCCGACGAGCAAGCTCGCCGCCGGGAACCCGAAGAGCTGCGATCACTGAAGCCTCGGCCAGTAGTTACCTGTGAGGTCCGGAGTCTGGGAGGGGATTTGTACAGGGACCGACACGCCGGCTGATATCACACCTGAAATCACAAGGTGCGCCATTTTCTTAGTTTCGGTCAATTTGTTAGTTTCGTTAAGGTGGGACTATCATAAATCGAAAAATTACAAATTTTTATAAAATTGACATATGTAGTACAATTTGCTACC
>JABFPB010007749.1:0-10717 GCA_022817645.1 Ceratoteleas bidentatus | reverse complement strand
GCGTATGTCCGCCTTTCTCCCGATTTTCTCCCGACGGGTGAAAATCGGGAGAAAGGCGGACATACGCCCTTATTTCGCCCGTTTATCTCCGTATTAGGGAGATGTTCCGTGCGGGAAATATACCATTTCTCAGTTGGAATAAAATAAAAAACGTGGTGGCAAATTTCAAAACATTTCCCGATCTTTAATTGTTATCGTAAATGTTAATTAACAGTATTAAACTTTAAACTTTGCTGCAATAAGGCGTATAACGAAGAAGTAATGAATTGTCCTTTGCCGAAAAATATTCTATCGCGGTTGTGTGAAGGTTCCTGGAACGTTCCGAACGTTCTGTAAACGCTTATATCACGTTGAAACTTCCGGCAACGCAGTTGTTAGAACGTTCTCTAACAACGATCCGCTAAGATTCCAGGACAGCCTATAATGTGTATTTATACACGGAGAAAAATTGACTTGCTTCATTTTCTAAAGTCGAATAGTAAACAGATTGAGGTTAATTGAACCATATTTTGCGAATACATTTGCCACAGTTGTGGTAGGATTCACCATAATTGTGGTAAATTTTACTACACTGCATAGCTGTCTTACCATCGATTGTGGCAAATGTTACAACAATTGTGGCTGTCTTCACGATTTATTTTTCTCCGTGTAATATATTAAGTTTAAAAGAAATTGAATTTTTATTTTGTTTATTTTTATTTATTTTTACAAAGCATAATAAATAAACAAAATAATACGACCGTTTACATGCATTTGATAATATAAAAGTTGATTAAAACATAATTGTATTAAAATTAATCAATTTTATTGTTAAGAAAAATTTAGTAACCAACATGAAATCGAAATTACAAGAGGTGAAAAAATAATCAAACAATATTATTTAAAGTAACATTGTATGCGATATGCCTTCATGCTTGCAAAGTGCTAGCATTGCTGGCAAATGGGTAGCAAATGAAGGTAGTAAAAGGTGAACAAATATCTTGCAAAGACGTCATATTGTTATGACGTATTGTTAACATCTGACTTCATTACATGCAGCATGTTTAGTAGTTTAATGGGATCATTTTGCTGACACGTAAAGCGACGAGCATACACAAACCATGCATTCTAGTCATATGTCGACGAACCGTTGCATTCATGCCAAGACATGCATGCCACTTCAATGCTTCAGGCGATATGTCAGTATACATTTTTAAATAAACCCCTGCAGGTCGTGTGCACGATTGGTACAATAAAAAAGAAAAAAAAGAATACCGGTCGAATCTTTCACATTTTGTAATTCGACTGATATAGTTTTTTCTTTTCTTATTGTACCAATCGTGCTCACGACCTGCAGGGGTTTTCAAGGTCGCGTATACTGATATATCGCCTTAAAGGTTTTTTTTAAAGAAAATGTTGAAAAACTTGGTCGCCTGAGTAAGAATTCGAACTTATGACCTTCGACACAGACATCTGAAAGTTAACTTTGGCCAAAATTAACTGACTGTCAGCTTATTTTGAACTTTTATATTGATTTAAATTTTTCACTGTATCTTCACTCAAAACTGCCATCCCGTAAATTTAAAACTATCATTTGGTAACTTGTGCACTATTTTGGCTCAAGAGAGTTACGTTCGAGATCTTGGCGACAAAAGATTAAAACTGTCACTGTGCTCTGCCTAGTAAGTGTCGCTTCGCTTAAACAACTCTTTCTTTCATTATACATGTTCGATGGTAGTGGTCCTGGGAGGGAGAGGAAGAGCTGATTGGCGCTGTAATAAATCGAAAAAACAATGTCGGCAACGACTTTTGAATTGTATATATTTGTTCGCGGCTAATGTTTTCAAAAAGAAACACGTTTGCAAACACGGACGTGTTTTGAGGGATACAGAGCGGTGAATAAGTAAAACGGCGCGTCGCGACGCAGATAATTTCGCCGGTTTTTCGTGTTAGCGCAAGTCGCGCGCGCATTTTTTCGAGTCAGCCCAAGTATATTAATGTAAATAAGCCGGGCGTACGCGGAATTCATATAATATTCAGCGCGCCATGTTTTATCTGTTTTCTTCCTCTTCCTCATGCATTGCCGGAGCTACGATATCGCTTCCTCGCGTATGCATGTGCATCTCATTTGCGCGCACACGAGTTTACACCTTTATTTATGTGTCATGTATATAACAAACTTGTGCAGAGTGACATTAGGAATTTCGGTTGCAGTTTCGTGAGAGAGTGAAAAGACGATGCCGAGCGAGAGAGGGAAAGAGAGAATGAAAAAGACAGAGTGAGAGAGTGAGACGGACATGATGTAACAGATAGGGAGAGAAATAAAGAGAGACGGTCGAGGTACCACGGCAGCGTCGCGAACAATGCATTCCGCGTTGTCCGATATTTCACACGAGGAAATTAATTAATGACAGAGTTAATTTAAAATTCAAATCTGTGGTTCGATTCGCCCTCTGGGGCATCTTTTGTTTGACTTTATTTCGAGTTATAGGCGCATTGCACGGAAAAAAAGATCTGACAATTTTACCAAACTTTTCGGTAAACTAATAAGGGTATAAGAACAGAAATCGCCAAAAATACCAAACTCTTTGGAACAAAGGTCAATACTGTTTGTTATTGTTTGACGAATATTCGGAAATCAGTTTAAAACAGTTTGGTTGAAAAGCTGAATGCTGTCGTTATATCCTCGGTTGTCGTAAAAATTTTCACATATTTTTTTCCGTGTGTATGAATCGCGCGAAAAAAAACACGTGCAAGTACGATTCCACGGGGCGACGTGGAACAGCCGAGAAGTGATCTCACGATCGCGCGCTTTCATTACCGACTATCAATTTTTTTGGCCGACTCCTCCGCCGGGCGGTCGTGACATTTCGCAAGATAAACGGTTGGGTTTATTTATTTAACGTGCATGCTTATGAACTCTTTATTGAAAATAAAAGAGCTTCGAGGAGATCGTCAAAAGTGCAGCTGTTGCGAGTCTACTTTTTGGACAGTTTTGAAAGTTCCGAGTGCATTGTTTTTTTTGCACTGCTGGACTTTATATTGACATGATAGAGTGAGATTCTACGTTAAAATCAGCGAGTTTTGAACTAGCTGTAGAATATTTTCAATAGCATATTTTCAAGAACATTGTTTTCTCGTTTTGTGGCGTTTATATTTGAGATTATGTGTCATCTCAAAAACGAGAAATCACTATACTTGAAAAATGCATGGCTTAAAAAAGTTGACAGATAGGTAAAAACATGCGGATTTTCACGCAGAATCTCGCTCTGGTAAGTAAATCAACATCTGATCACTATTTTTTAAATAAAACATCACTGTTCGCATCAAACCGCTGAGTCAAATTTGCTCCTTGCCTTCGACAACACATTAATTAACTCATTATTTGTAAAGCGCCTCGAATCATTTGTAGGTGAAGTTAAAATTGGAAATAGTGTACATGTGTTAGAGTTGACATTTGAAAAGCACTGGTGGGCGGGAACTATCATGTAATGGTATGCAGGAAAAAACAGTGGAGGGGTATGAAAGTACAGATAATTGGTTAATGATGAAATTATTGTTTTTCGCATATAGATGATTTCAAATTGAGTTTTTATAATTAGATTTTAATGATGAGAGCCATAAATAAATTCAAAGACTTATTTCAATATCTATTCATAAATATGATGTTTATTTACTTTGTAACAAGTTTGACATTAAATTGAACTTAAACATATGCATTATATACAATCATCAATTGAATGGAAAGAGGTAATATTTTGGAAAAGGAGTGAATCAGCTTTGTAACAAAAACAATTGATATTTAAAATGTTTTGTTAACCTTATGACCGCGATACCGTCTGAAACCATGTTTGAGTAAAATGAGAGGGGGTTGACCAATCACTTTGAATTTATTTATGTTTCCATAAAATGTTGTTCGCGACACAGTAATTTCAACCACTAACATCACATACATTTTCTGAATATCTGTGGCTTCCGGGCATAACCAGGAAACTGCACTTTTTGACAAAAATGAGATAATACTACATAGCAAATATATTGTTGTTTCATATAGAAAATCCTCAGTCACGTGGCTCTTAACATATCAAATTGGTTCCTAACATTAAAATTGCAGTTCAAATGTGTTTGAGAAATGAGGACTTGTTTTGTAAAATACGGCATACATTTAAACAATAATCAGAAATGGTAGAAAAAAGTCTGAAATAATTCTGAAATAAACGCTGAAATTTCACTGAAAAAACTCACAAATAATAAACGCTAAAATAATCTTTTTTTGCTTGTTTTAACATAATTTTTTTTTCACCTGGATCTTCAAGTTTATATCTATACATATACTGAAAAGTTGTGGGCGCTGCCGCAGCGCCCCTAGCGGTATAACGATCGCCCCACAGTCTAGGAGCAGCGGGAATGCCGAACCGGCGCAGCAGCTATCCCGCAAGGGGAGAGCTGATGCGCCGCTTCGATATCTCCACTAGTCGGCACCGCCGCTGCCAAGTAACGGGCGCATGGCTGTCGCGATGCGGGGCAGCCGCTGTCTCGCTTTGCGAGATTGCTGCTGTTTTCCTATTCCGCGCCGCAGCAGTCGCTGAGGGCGCAATAGCAACACCGCAAATTTTTCACTGAAGAAGTAGTAACAGAATCCATTTTTCAAAACTTTAAACGCGTTTATCTCGATATCACCCAAAGTTTACCTGGTTTTTCCCGAAGTCACACATATAACAATTTGTGAATCTGCATATCGTACACTTCTATAAAATATAGAACTATTTTTCTCATTCTGTTTACAATTAACGACCCAACAGTTTGCTTTTCTATATAAGTCTTACTTATATAAACGTACAGATTTACAAAGATTATTACATATACAAAAGTATATAAAAACCTACTTTTGTATACAATCAACATAAACTGTTCCAAAAAATAGACTTGCATCGATCTTGCATGCTTCGACGAAGAAACGCAAATTGCATTGTGTGTGCAATTAAGGGCGGAATCTGATTGCGCTCGCAGGTCAATAAATTCACCGGTGGAAAAATGCACGTTCGGAGCCGAGATGGCGCCCTGGCGGTGTTGCGAAGTACAAGCCCGGTGAAGCCCGGCTCGCGGCAACGAGCACCGAGTTTTCATTTTCGGCGTTGTTTCGCTTCAGTTGGAATAGCATCATGCGCAGCCCCGCGAAACTTTCGTCGAATGTCGGCGCGAAACGAGCACGTATCTCGGAACGAGTACGTCGTCGGTTTAGCTCAGGTGAAACTTTGGGATTAAACGGCGGGACTCGCGATCCGACGGCGCGCGTCTACCCGCGACGTGCTCGTAAAGCCCGGCTTCCGCGGAGGCTCCAGTTGAGGGTAGCTGGGGGCAAACGGGCCAAGAGGGAAACGTGCGTGAACCAACTTGCCGGGAGGGCGCCACCCTCGGCAAACGACTCGCTTAATATGCATTGCAGTTCCAAAGTCACTTTTTAGACAGGTTCGACTCACATATTAATAGACTGAAAGAGGCATCGGGAGGGGGAGGGAGCTACAATAGTAACAAAAGGGATGTTTTCATTTCGAGGTTAGGCTCGCTGACACGGAGGACTCCTCTGGACAAGGCTCAATTTGTTTGTAGTAATCTTGACCAACTAAATAAGCATAAAAGTTTTTGGAAATCAGACCAATCACACAACGTGCAACTTATCTCGGAAATCAAATAGTGTTATAAATAGTATGAAGAAGTATAAAGACATTCGAACCAATCGCAATAGAGTAATTTATCTCAAAATAGGATCGACAAATCTTACTTGTTGAAAAACAAGAAATCGTAAAGTTGAAAAATTTGTTTTTCCGTTTAGTTAAAACCTGCAGTTAATAAGTACATATTTCAAAGGAGTTTCGTGAGAATGAGAGTATTTATTCCACTTTGCCTTGTTCTTTCGGTATTCGAAGAATGCAGAATTGAAGAGAGAGGAATTTTGGAATTGAGAGAAAGGGTTCCTTTTGGAGAAGACATTAAGAATAGGCGCGGAAGTTGAATGAAACAGTAATGGAGGTTCAAGTTCACATTTTATCCGAAAATCTTGTACATCCGACAAATAAGAAAAGAATTTCGCTTACAAATGAGTTTTCCTGCCTCTACACTACAGCTCCTCTCCCTGAACACGAATATCCACTTTACTTATTATGATTAAACGAAACGTGCAGTTTCGTGTTGCACACGGTACACACGAAAGATGTTACACGACGGAAACGAATTCTTTTTCACACTTTCGGCAATCGTTCAATACTCCGAGCTCCGAATACAGTCTAAATTAACAGACTTAAAGATATTTTATGGCTGAAGTATTTTTAGTGTTTTGTATTTCTTACTTTTAAACACCGTTGAAAGGAGCATTGATAATTTAGATGTTTTTGTATACATACTTTTTTTAAATAAATTAATTAAGTTTAATGTAAAATCAAATTATAATGAGATTGAGAACACTTGTACGAAAACATGTATTCTTTTTCAAAATCACCACAAAGGCCCAATTGTGTAAATTATTACCACTCATTCTACCTCAAAGTTTCATTCTTCCTGAAACAATTTGTTATATTTGTAATTAAATATCTTTAATTACAAGTATAAGATTGTTCAACCATTACAAATCCCACGGAAAAATGAACATATATGTCCATATGTATCTGCCTACGATGCTTTGACCCAATTTCAACTTGAACAGTCGTACAGTAAAAAAAAATAAAAATAAAAAAAAAGTATAATTTAATGGATAAAACAGTTCTCGAACCATCTTCAGTAATTTCGTATGCAGAATGAAACATACCCCCACTCTTGTTCCTAATTTAATGAAAAATCGTCTTCCGGTGTGCTGAAAGCAAGCACCAAAAGCCAACCTTATCGAGAGTTCACGGCAAAGTGAGTAAAGCGCTCCTGGTCCAGTTAAACGTGATCCACGTGGGTTTTACGCCGGTGATCGAAGGGTTGAAAATGAAGCGACTAAAATGCATGCTCATCCGTCGCGTCGAATCGACCACGCGGCGCCTGGTTCGGCTCGGTTGGTCAGCCTATGATCGCGGTAAACTCTCTCACATTAACAACATTAGTTATATATGCGTTTGGCACTCACTGCTGTCGCACTAACCGTTTTCTCAAACATAACCTACGCTTACTCAGCGACAGTGCCCGCCCCTGTTGACCGGGTTCACCCAACGCCAATTTCGCGACAAAACTGCGAATCACTCGAGGAAAAGTGGACTAGGAGAATAATGAAAAGCAATATAATATTTTTATAATATAATATATATCAAGTCGAATAATCAGTTTTAAATTACCCACTTCTGTTTTGATGAAGGTTCATTAAAGCATTTTAATAACGCTAATTAGCGATTTGTAATAACAAATATTAACATTCAGCACATACGTTGAATGAAATTGAAAAAATGCACACTATTCCAAACAATCTTTCTCTCTGATTCAGTTGATTTGTAAAAGTAGCAAATAAATTTTCGATTTATTTCAAATCAACCGGTCTCCAAGCAATCCTTTCTTCGTTCGAATTCGCGCGTAAAAATTACGCCGGTTTTGTTGCGGTGGTCGGCTGCCAGGGGCGCGGCGCATAAATCTTTGTCAGAGTGTTGTTTTCGGAATTGCTCGAGTTGGTTGAGATTTTTTCGACGAGGCTTTTGGCCGGTTTGGACAAAAAAATGCGAATTTTTTTTCGGCGGACGCAAATTAATGATGACGAATTTTCCCTTTGCAGATGAAAAAAAGACACTTGCTTTAACAGAGAACGTTTGACAGAGATTTATATACCTTGCCTCCACACGTCAAAAAGGCTTAACACTTAGCCCCATCTGACTCCTCTCACACGCTGTGAATTTGTTGGTATCGATGAGTTATACCACTGACAATGGTTTTGTTTCTTGAGGAACTAACAAAGAACTGTGTTTGTTGCAACGGCGCACGCGACTGCGTGGTTTTCCAAATTTTCCAATTAGGATTTGGCAGTAAAAGAAGAACAAAATTAAATAAATACGCAACACTTTACATTTCTTATATTGAATTAGACATTTCACGCCAAAAGTCATTTTTGTTGTATTATTAGTAAAATATCAAGTATTTCACAGATCCTCGCTATGATCCGCTTGTTTAAATATTTAATATTTTACGAATAATACAACGAAAATGTTTGAAACACAATAGAAGTCGATAATGTAGGAATCGTGATCATTCAATATAGCCTTAATATTTTTTTCTGCGTGATTTAAAAACAAAAAATAAAAAATAACAGCAGTATAGTATATTACGTTCGATGGTGCCACCGGCGCTCGAGGCCGATGTGATGTTTTTCACGTCAGTGTAGCTTGCCGAAAGTGGAACGAATTAGGTTAGAGTGCCCGAGACCCTAATTAGTTCCACTTTAGGCCGATACACTGACATGAAAAACATTATTTCACGTCAGTAAAGTGGCCAAAATTAGGCTCTCGTGCCGAAAGCTGTCGCTTTCGGCACTCTAACCTAATTCGTTCCACTTTCGGCATGCTACAATGACGTGAAAAACATCGTATCGGCCTCGGGCGCCGGTGGCGCCCTCGGACGTAATATACTATTTTCGTACCTCAAATACACAAGTTTGTCAGACAAAAAAGCATTTCTCCCGTATCTTGCATGATTAGTCACCACCAACATACAAAACAGTTTGTACTTCACTCTTAAAAATGTACTCCTGTCACAACAAGAAGCCTTCTTCGAGAGAAGGAAAATCAGTTCTTTTACAACATGATTTTCATTCTGTGGCAAACTGATTTTCATTCTGTGACAGCAAGATATCTTGCTCTCACAGAATGAAAGCAAGATATCTTGCGGACTGCGCATGCGCGCTTGCGCAGTCGGCTTCTTATTAAGTTCAAACAGATATCTAGCTGTCACAGAATGACATTCATGTTCTGACAATAGTCCTTGTAAACAGACAATCTTTCTGTGGCAAACAGAAGATTACTAATAGTGTTAGATATGTGTCTTCAGTCATTGCGAAACTCGTTACAGTGGCGCTGTTGTAAAGTACTACCCAACGCCTATATTCAAATGCAATAAATAAATCTACCTTTTGCGGAGGTACTTGTTTTTTTTTTACGGTCTTCATTTTTTTTATTACGTTAATTCCAGGGGAATGCTTTTGTGGAGGTTTCACACGTCTCGGCGTCGTATCTTTCAGGAAAAAAGACAAAATTGAAATATTCTATGATTACTTATTATATTTCATTCATCGCAACTGAGATTTAGTTTTACCTCCTTCTTTTTTTTCATTTCGTCTTATGACCAAATTTGTCTTCTTGGCCATTGGTATCTTTTTCTAGAAACAAATAAAATGTTATAAATGTCATTTTGAGGTTAGAAAAAAAGTTCAAACAGTTACATTTTTTTCAAAATGGTTACAATATCTCACAATATCAAAGAGAGAAGGAACGCTTAAGGTAGTTCTCTTATTAAGATAAAATAACGAGAATTCGATGAAACTTTTAATTGTAGCCTATTATTTGATTTGCAAAATTCCCAACCCTGGCGTTTGAGTTTACACCGTAATTTTCTGGTGTAAATGATGGGTAGTATATTTTCAGTGTTAATGGGGTGTAAAGTAGGTATTTTTTCAGTGTGAAGGCGAAATAATTAGCGAGGTTTTTACACCAACAAATTTACACTTAATCTTCACCAAGATTATACTTTTGATTCACTCAAAATATACACTGAATATACCCGTAATAAACACTATCATTTACACCGTAATTACATTTGATCTACACTAAAAATAGGCAGTGGCTAGCTGCACTCCCGTGTCCGTGTAAATGGGGACTATTCCCGTGTATACGGGAACACGTCACTTTGAAGCACAAGACTATCCCCGTGTACACGGGAATAGTCCTGCTCTCGCACAAAGTGACGTGTTCTCGTGTACACGGGTGATATTCCCGTGTACACGGAAATACGTCACTTGCTTTTTTTTAGGCACTACCCATGTTTTGAGTTCCCAAGAATTCCTAAGAAATTGCTCAAAATTCCTAAAATTTCCTAAGAATCCCTAAACAATTTTTGTTTTTAGGGATTCTTAGGAAATGTTTTCGTGTTGCGAAAAAAATAATGCTCCTGTTGTACATCGAAGCAGTTACTGCATGAGCATGCGTCATGGGTCGCACGGATTACAGTTCTTACGGATCCCGGGACATACAGGTCATGGTCCGCACAGGTCACGGGCCGCAGGCAGTGGCTATTCGCACAATTCACGGGTCACGGGTTTGGTGACTTTTCACTAGCACGGGTCACGGGTAACGGGTTTTCACGGGTCACTGGTCGGAGGTTCCACGGGTCACGGGTCGGCAGTTTCACGGGTCACGGGTCGGCAGTTTCACGGGTCGAGGGTTCCACGGGTAACGGGTTTTCACTGGTAACGGGTTTTCACGGGTCACGGGTTGGGGGTTCTACGGGTCACAGGTCGGCAATTTCACGGGTAGGGTTCCACGGGTCACGGGTTGGGAGTGTCACGGGTCGAAGGTTCCACGGGTCGAGGGTTCCACGGGTCACGGGTTTCACGGGTCGGGAGTTTCACGGGTCGAGGGTTCCACGGATCACGGGTTTCACGGGTCACGGGTTTCATGGGTCGGGAGTTTCACGGGTAGGGAGTTTCACGGGTAGGGAGTTTCACGGGTATGGAGTTTCACGGGTATGGAGTTTCACGGGTAGGGAGTTTCACGGGCTGAGGGTTTCA
>JABFPB010007747.1:0-10718 GCA_022817645.1 Ceratoteleas bidentatus | reverse complement strand
AGTTTAGTTTTGCTCTCTAAATTCAGGGAGTAAAGCTCGACTTTACTCCCTGCATGTGTGACGAAAAGTATATATATATATATATGCAATTGGTGTAAAATATATATACCTAAATTTTACAGTAATTTTTTGACAGTGTACTTAATTTACTTATCAATAAATCTTATAAAAGACACTGCTTTCCAAGTCTAGCCCTTCAGCGTAAGTAGATGGAGGTTCCTAATGCAAGTTGCGTGAAGCCCGCAGGGCGTCTCTTGTAAAAAAAAGTCACTAGTCAGGGAGGACATTACCAACATTCGGGGATAAGGTATTTCCTGGATGTTTCTCTTAGTGTCTTAAGGTCAACTGAGTAACCATAATGAGGCCTTCGTAAAACAAAGATGTCATTTTGATTTCACAGGTGAAGCCCTCACGGGAGCTTGATCTGAATTGATCTTTTGAGACACATGTAGTTTTATGTACATAAAGTATTATTTATCGGAATTATTATTTCCATTTTATTGTGACTTGCGTTGTTAATAGCCAAACGATTTAAAAGTCGCTAATATTCCTTCGTTCTTGCTGTATATTCTTGATGATGGATAACGAATAACGATTTACTTATCACTTAACATTTTTCCGCATCCGCTGTAAAAATATGCAGAAAATATACTGCGAATGTATATATTGCGCATTCAATAAAAGCATTATGTCCTTATTTTATTCAATTACGTATGCATACATACCGTCTATAAAAAGTTTCGTAAATAGCGGTTGCGGGTGTAAAATACCATATAAATATTATAGATTCACTTTTTACAACCGCACTTATTACATCTCCCTTTTTGCTCCTCGGAATACAAAACAATGTCTGGGTTTTTTCTCCGTTGGGGCGTGTGAAAGGAAAACGAATACACTTTTTTCTAGATCTTAAATATTATACCACGTTTTTGTTGATTTTCTTTGTTTATAGTTTCTCTTCTACCCTTTGATAAGATGAAACAAAATTGAATAATTAACGGAAAATACAAAATGTTGAAATTAGGTCAAATTAAGGGGGAACATACACCTACAAGGTCCGACAATTGATTCGATTTTACGAATTTTTTGTGGGAAATCGAAATAACATGACAACAAACGGTTTTGGATGTTGATAAATATATGAAAATGCCATTCAGGGAGTATTTTTATTTTTCAAAAATATCAAATGAAATACAGACAAAATGGCGCCGAAAAAAAACGCGGAACAGTGACACTGCTCCGCGGATTTTTTTCGGAAATCTTCCAAGTTATATAAATTCTTTCCAATCCGAAGAATTATAATATTTCATTAGGATTTCCAACTGCCTTTCGACATTGAAATTAAAATTTTTCGATCGTAAAACTAAAACCTAAATTGAGTAGTAAATGTCGTTAAGAAATCAAACTTATTATTAAAGTGCCTGGTAATAACCAGTATATTTGTATAAATCTACATAACAGCCTCAAGTGTGAACAATTTTCGCTGATTAGAATTTCAGTATTTTCATTCCGAGAGATACCTTAATAAAAAGTGCCTTGATGTTTAATGAATAACATTATGCTTGAAATATTGAAGTCAATATAAATGAACGTTGTTATACTCTCTTTTGATGTAATATGTATTAATATCGTTCAAGAAAGTAATCTGAAATATGAAAGTGAACGTTTTTCATATAAATATTACAATCAATTAGTAGGCAATAAAACATATAAAGCACCAAAGCGAAAGCAGAGGATTAATTTATATTATGAGTTGCGATCAAAAGTAGCTTATTCCGGCACAAGCCGGAGCAATGAAGGTAAAATTTGAGAGGTACATCCGTATTAATTAATACTTATTTCTACTAAAGCGTTATTTGACCTAATTGCATGCATTTATAAAATAAATTCATTCATAATATTATTGATAATATTAATAAAATAAACTAAATTGAAATCATATATGTAATTTGTTTTCTTTATAAAAATTTACTTTCCATTTTTGTAAAACAGTTGTTAATTTATTAAGTGGAAATTATCATTATACTCTTTCATTTTTGTTATATTCATGGTTTCTACGGTTTTATAATATTTATCAAATAAATTAAATACTATTTCGTAAATATAACGAAATATTTGTTGATAAGCATAATCTGCCATAAGTATTTTTTTGCTTTGAGATATGTTCACCTCAAATTATATCTGCGGCTAAAAGATAAAACGGGTTAACTCCACTTTTGGTCGAAAACGAGTTTCTAACATTATTCGTACTATTTTTTGGTCTATTTTTATTTTACCCGACAATTAGATCGAAACTTTCATTATCTTAAAGTAATAATTATCGACAAACATTCTAAAATGGTCAGATTTATGGTAAAACCAGTTAACTCCATCACGATACGGAAAAACCAAGTAACTCCATTAACTTTGATGAAAAACGAATTAATTATTTTAAATAGCTATAAAATTATGTTTAATATATGCATCAGATATGGGTTCATATACGGATCAGATGTAGGCCCTTACGAATCAATTATGGATCCATATATAGATCTGACATAAGCAGCGCTGACATGTTGAAACTCTTTATCGGTCTCTGCCGATCTCTCACAGGCAGAGACCGCTTTTAGCAAGAATTCTAAAGTTTTAGCAAGAACTCACAGTAACGAAGGCCTTCAGACTTCTTTCATTGGATAGGTCCTTACCTTCCTTGCACTTAACCATTTGGGATGGTTTAGTCAAAAACTTACTGGTCTATACAAGCTTTGTATGGTAGCAATTAATTACTGTCATACAGCAGGAATTCAATTATTTCGAGATTAACGTCGCGAAGGGTTGTGTAAATATATCCTGCCCAAATAATTAAGAAATGATTAATGAATTAGGTGTTAGGAGCGTTAACGTCTTCAAACGTTCTAAACGTCCTCAAACGTTTTAGAAGACAGAATGCAAGAGATTAAATTTACTGCGCGATCGGTGACAGCACCAGTATAGTAACAGTATGGCATTGGTATGGCAGGGAGGACTGCGTCAAGGCTGGATCAAGATCGCAAGTCATACTATACCATACACTTGCAGTACTCCTGCCATATTGTTGCCATACTGTTGCAATACTGTTTCCATACTGTTGTTATCTTTGCGGCATAACGATGCCATACTGCTGTCAGCATCGCGACGTATCGATGCCAGACTGTTGCCATACTTTCACCAGCCTGACGCCATACTAAGTCACCGCTTAGGGTGGGTAGGTGGTATCGTATGGCCATACTGGTGCCATACATTGGCCTGTCTCGCGAACATATGACGCAAGGCTGGCGCTAATATTAAACCCAGTTTGAGACCAATAAAGGAAAAACAATTTTTTTTCGTTTTTTTGACAAAATTTTGAAAGGGAGACTCCTTGACAATAAGTAAACAAAATTGCTTTATAAAAATCGGTTTTAACAGCAATCTGAGTAAGTTTTGAGCTACAGCTAACATCTTAAGCCCATTTTGATCCCAATCTAATCCCAATCTGAGCCCAGACGCCGTTTAAAATTGTTTTTTTTTTGATTTTTAACGAACTTACAAAGGCTGCCCCATACCAAAAAATCTACTTTAAGCTCTATCTCATTAGTTTTGAGCGACTTTCAGTCATTTGTGCCGAACATCATTTGCGCCAGTCCATACATTTATTTATTTATTTACGATCCAAATTAATTACAATCACACATCGATTCTTGAACCATTATTTTTCGCGTGCCTTTAAAAACAAACAATGCCCCCGAGCGAAACATTCGCAGTCAAACGCTCATAAATTCAACACAAAGGAATGTAACATTATAACACGCTCAATTAAACGAGAATCGCCAAACATATGAAAAATGGTCGATTCAATTGAAGAGTGTCTTGATATAACACGCCGACCTACAGCATTCAATTCACAATACAACAAAAGCGTAAGCGCGCAAAAAGTGCATGAATTGCGGCACGTCGATAAAATCCTTTTGTGCCATAAACTGCAATGCCATAAGGTATCCACTCGAAAAAACAGCCAGCCGTTCAATCTTTGATGATTCCGGATAAAAGCGGCGAGATTCCTCGATTCTGCATGATCTGTCGCCAGGGAATGTTCGCGCGCGATTGGCCCCACGTTGGGCGCCACTTACATGCCATCTCAAGTGACTTACGTAAGTCGCGCGCAACGCGCCGCGGCGCTCGCTTGGCAGCGACGACGACGGCTGTGGCTTATCGGTTGCAGCCGTCGAACGACGAACGGAATTTGCATGGCCTGACGTCCCGCGCACTCTGTTTTCAGGTGTCCTGGATGCGCAAACGAGACATGCACATACTTAGCGCTGGCATTCACATGTACACCTCGGATCTGCGCTTCCAAGTCATTCATCCCGATAAGTCCGAGAACTGGACGCTGCAGATAAAGTCGCCGCAGCAAAGGGACTCGGGCACTTACGAATGCCAGGTTAGCACCGAACCCAAGATGTCGCTGAACTACACCCTCAACGTGGTCGGTAAGTACATTCTGAATTATTCAACCGCCTTGGCTCTCATAAATCGTTGTCGCGAGCGAAGAGATTTTCGCAGCGGCCCACCGGCCGCGCCGCTCATCGCACTTCGACGGAAAAAAGCATAGGCAAAATGAAAATGTTGCATCTCGCGGCTTCTAAAGGTACGACTTCGTTATCGATGACTCGCATCGCGCGCGCCTCTTTGGCCGAGTTTTTTATATCTTTAGCTAGGTACGGCTTCTCGTGTGCCTTTTTTCAATGTCGCTTTGATACGCTTCTCGTGCGAGCTCGCGAAAGTGACAGTGCAAATGATCATTACGCGCAGCACCCGTAAATACGCGGCCGACGATTCTAAGCGGCGCAAGAAAGAGCACGCTTTGCGGGCTGTTCGAGCGACTTGAATGCGGCCATTCTAACCCGGCGGGAATTATTTTAGGACCCTTTGTACGGGTCTCTAATGGCAGAGCGTTATGTTAAGTCGATTCGGGCCACAGCTCGACGATCCGTGTGCCTGCGCCACGGATTCCCGCGTGAACGCAGACGGAAGAATTGGGCGTTTGTTATAAATAATTGCGCAAAAGGTAAAATAACGGCGCGCGCCGAGCCTTTTAAAAAAGCTATTTCTCTTCGTCCGAAGAAGGCTCTGAATAAATGAGCCGAAACGCCGCCGCGCGGTATTTTTCAATATCCGAGCTGAAGGGATTCGGGCCGGGCAGGCGTTCTTTTATTCCGTGCATTTATTATTTATTCAGACGTTCCGCGGAATAAACACCTTGTAAGCGGCAGAACTGAATATAATATGTCAGGGCGGCGTTAATCGGACGCCGACCAGACGAAAGCCACTCGTTTGTCCGTCCGCAAATGTTTGCCCGTCGCGCTCAGCTGGGTCGGGACTTTTTGCGGATAATGAGCTCGATATTGATTTTTCGGCGTTCCTCTTGGGCGAACCGTTAAATCAATCACTATAATTTTCGCCGACTGAATTACGCCTTCCTAAACAATCCGTTATGGCAAAACACAGCTCTCATTATTTGTTCGTCGCTGGAATTGGATTTCCCGGGGGCGCGCCCCGCACGCAGACTAATGTCACAAATTATGAAGTGTCTTTCCGATATTGTGTTACACCTCGGAGATGCGCAGAATAAGTCTATCGGAAGATAAAACGCGAGCGTTGATAAAGAGTGGCGATTCTCGGAGCGGACAATTCGTAAAGCAGCATCGATTTTATTATAACGAGTTTTCGACGAAGATTTACCGCTTTGATATCTTCGGTCGCAGGACGGCAAGATCTTCGCAGTTCGTGATGGAAGACTCGCCTTTAAGTCCGTCACGTGCATGGCCCGACTTATACCTTCGCATCGAAAATCGGAATCTCGCCATTACTGGGATTTCCCCCGTGGAAAACAAAAAGAAGCGTTAACCGTGCCCGGACTGCCGCATTCGACGACTAAACGCACCTGTCCGGCTGTTTGAGCTGCCGGGGCGTCGTTGTTGAAAACACTTGACGATTAAAAATGCACGCACGACAAACGGGTCACGGGCGCTTATTGCGCTAGTGAAGAACACAGGGAATGGTGCGACCTTTCAGTAGTCTCTGCGTTTTTCGTGTTTCCTTCAGTCGGGTGTAAAGTATAAAGAAATTTTTATGAAGGCGCGCAACATTAATTGCGACACGTTGTTTACCGAGAGAAATATTCGCCTCTCCGTGCGGTGAGAATTCACGTCTTATAGTAGGAACAATTTTTCACGTTTCAACGGTATTGGAATCAACGGCATTCTTAAATTAGCGTTTATCATATTTTAGCAAAGTTGTTTTCCAGTTCAAATCAGATCAGAGATAAATAAAATAAGTGTTTCTACAATTTTCATATTTTTGCCAATAATAGGCATGTAGTATTACGCTTGTTCAATTGTATGTTCAGTTAAAGCCACTCCGATTTGAAAATGAGATAATATTAATGAAAAAAAATAAATATTCTCGTGTAACTTGAACACTAGTTTATTTAGTTTCAATACATTTTTTTAATAACGGAACGCGTAAATTATTTCTTCATTTTTATCTATTCTTGGAATCTGGGAATGAAATGTTTGGCAAAATTGCGGAAAACCGTGTACTAAGATTACTTTTTCATTTGTAAAGGAATTGCTGGCAGATAAGATACCATTCATGTCGAATCCATATGTGACACGGGACACCTTGTATAATGACATCTCAATAACAAATGTTCTCGCGCCGAATATCTTTAACGTCGACAAAAATGCTCCCTTATCGAAAGCCGTCCGCAAGACCTGAATAGCACATCCCGTAGTTACAGATTACATTGCAAAAAGATAATGCCGCGTTAATTTTCTCTTTTAATAATTCAAAACTTGACATCATTAATCAGGTCATTATCTGCTCGTTATTCACCTTTATTTTACACTATATACAGGTTGCCGAACCAATACCTCCTTTTTCTTGAAAGCTATTACAGCTCTAACGTATTTGCAACGTCTGAGATTACAGTGTCTGTTCGTTGGCGGAAATGAAATGGTCGTCTATTAATTCATCTAAGATATTCGAGAAGGAAAGGAAAATCGTGTTAGACTTTAATTCATTCCATCGCATGTTTGCGCATAACGCTCCAGCAAACGATTCTTTCCGCGAGCGATCAACCACGCTTGAAATGCTATGCTCGATCGAGGGTGGAAAGTAACCAAGAAACGATACTTTCCCTCTTTCCTTCATATTATCCTTTCTTTTCTTTAGATTCCTGCGTTGACATCATTTTTTCTCAATTAGGCCTTTGAAAATAAAAATAACACATTATACATATGTTTTAAGCATATTGAAAGTATATACAAAAGTATATTTGCACTCTTAAAAAAAAATAGCCTCAGGAATCCTGCCGCAAGAGGATTCTGCTTCGGATTTTTATAACATTTCTAAGAGTGTGAATATACTTTTGAATTCCCATAATAAATGAGAAAACTGGCACATAGATGTATTATGTTAAAAATGCCTATACTGTTTGGTACATTAGATAACAATAGACAAATACTTATAATTTGGCGTGTGCACTGAGAAAACGAGACTGCGCAATCACTTTTTAAATAGCGTAACCCGGGTTTCGATATTTCGGATAACGAACAGATGCGCGCGCATACATTGGAAACAATACACAATTATCTGAAGAATTATTTCCAATTGCATGATAATTTATAAAATCGAAGCGATTTAACGAATAATCGTTTAAAAAACTAGACACATTCAGATTTCAATGAATGCCATATGTAGGTTCCGCGCGATGTCTTGCCCTAACCTCAATACCTCAATGTCACCATTTTCCATCACTGGGAATTCACTATTTTAGATGGCCACCGTAGACATCTCGTTTTCTCAGTGATATGCATTGGTAAATCATCACTATACGACGTCGCCTCGTGCCAGCAATAAATTAGTACCTCGATACATCTATCATACCCAATTTTTTCACAAACTGAACGAGAGAAATATTCAAGGTAATTAGACTGCTTTTCGTAAACCCAGTATATACTGTTCACGACGCACTAATATGTAATATATTTTCAGTTATGTCACGCCGTTATCGTCGTGGAGAGTAAACATTATCCGTCCTTTTTTGTCCGTAAACTGTATAATTGATCAATGATCGTTAGTCTGACATTTATTGGAGCAAATGATGCATGGCCAAATGACGAACAGAATTATCGAACAAACATATTTTTATTCGGTATCCTTGTTTGGTGGTTTTTAATTTCAATTATAATTCAAATTTTGCGTTACCGAATAATCGACCCATAAGACAGTGCGAACGTAGAATTTCGTTGAATATGCGAATCAATTATTTGAAGAGGCACTGCTTGTTTATCACAGCTTCGTCTAACTGCAAACGAAAAAGTCAGTCACAACACTTTGAACAAGTTTTAATTGGTTTGGCGTACGACATTTAGCATCGCGAATTTATCGCGTCGCAGGCATCCCCGCAACGCAGTGTTACTCGAAAAATCCCTCTTATTTACAGTCAAACGGAATTCACGCAAAGTGCAACATGTAAGTAATCCTCTGCCTAGATGCAATTATACAACAAAGAAAAGCCTTTTTCACCGCGACAAGATTAATTTATCACTTATAACTTACTTAATGAGAATCGCCTCCATTTTAATTTGCTTAATTCGAAATTCGCTTCTATTTTATGACTTCTTTTATGTGGAGCGTTTTTATTTATAGTGAAATAACAAGTTTGATTGAACAAACCAGTGCATTTTTCTTGATAATAAAATCTGCAGCGCATACGCCTCACAATGAAATGTGCAATAAAAGGTCAGTTGATAATGAAGATAAATATATTTCTTTTATACCGGCGATCAAGGTGCGATGCTTGTAAAATTTTTTTCTTTATGCTGACGTCTCTTAGAAAACAATTTTTTAGACAAAGTTCTTAGATTGATAAAAAAGGTCGTTTCTCGTGGACAGTATCCGTATGTCACGTGCGGAAATTTCATGTGATTTCAGGATATGCGGACATTGAGCTTGCCGCATTCGGAAATTTCGTTTGACGTGGTTCCTAATGGCGCATGCGGAAAATCATCTTGCCGCATACAGATTTCCGATTTAATAACAATGATTTAGGATAACGGTTCGGGCTTGTTCTTGTACAATTCCGATTCTGGCATGCAGACAGTCAGAATATAAATGACGAAAATGTATTAGAGACATCCGTAGTAAAAGTTAGCCCGGTTTGCCCGGTATTGAATCCGGACCCTTCCTAGGGTCCGGACAGGAATGCCCGTACAGGTCCTATACGGGGTCTGTACATGTAAGCTCAAAAACAAGAACACCACTTTTCGAAAAAAAACCAACGATACTTCAAAGCATCGAAAAATGCAATAAAACTTTTTTCCCATTTTTCTCGAATGTCAAGAAATCGATGATCAGATAATCGAATAATAATCAAGAAATAGAATCATATAATATTCTATTCTTGACAAGTTACTGTCGATTTAGCTTAAGTTGATATTCAATATTAAGAGGCGGTAATCGAGCCACTTATTGGAACGATGAAAAATAGTAGGAAGCGCGATTGATCAAATGAATATTTATAAGCAAATCGAAAAGTAGACGCATACCGTAGAAATGCTTTCACAAATTTTCGTGTTATCGTCAGTTCTTTTAAATCCGTAAAACGTATGAATACATCACACAATTAGCAAATATTTACGTTAATTGAACACGAAAACAATTTTAAATATTGCTGATACGTACTTCTGTCCAAATCAAATTATTATAGATCTACTAATTGGCCCGTTATCCGAATAAACGAAAATGACTGCGAATTCCGCCCTTAATAAACAATTTAAATGAACAAATAACGAATTCCTGAGTTCACAATGGCTGTATTTGATCCGTAAAGCAAGAAACCTAACACAATTATTAAAAAATACTATAATATTTCATATGTTGATTAATCATGTATCAATTTTTTTGATAATTGTCAATTATTTTAAATGTTCTTTTTATTTAAAAAACTTTGTAGCTTAATGTATATACCCGCATAATAAAAATTAAAAAGTTCCACGCAAAATTAACAAACAATTTAAAAGTATTCAGCGTTCAGAGAAACGAAGCAAGTGAAATTGCTCAAAATACATTTGCAATGTAAATGAACATGCGATAATCATTAAAGAAAAATTCTTCAAAACGGACTGGAGACTTGTAGTTAGTAATTCGTTCATAAAATTATGTATATTTAAGAAGTTGCTGTTGATGAAAACTCAAATATTTATCTGAAAGAAACTTTACCCATAGTTTAGTATTGAAAGTGAGACATTCAACCGCAATAAATTCGGTTTTTAACATTTCAATAATCCCATAATATATTTTATTACGTTTAGAAATTACTTTTTGTATCCAATATTATTCGAAATAAAAACTCATTCGGAGTTCACGCTTTAAGCCGAAATTATAGCTGATTATTTAAGGATAGGCCACGGTGATAAAACATATCTGATCAAATTGAAATAAGTTGATGAATCTTTTGCGCCATATAGCGCTTGAGTATTTTGCTAAAAAGAGTACATGTTACACCAGATGGTATAAAAATAGACTGATTGTACACCAACTGTTTGAAATTGGTAAACAGATTTCAAATCGAAAATTCCCCGAGACGAAAATTTCAACCTCTTCCACCTCTATTCAGCCTCCTTTTAACCTCTACATCCTCTTTTAAACCTCTT
>JABFPB010007746.1:0-10705 GCA_022817645.1 Ceratoteleas bidentatus | reverse complement strand
AACACAACTTTCCGACTTAATGTGCAACATTTGTTAGTGCAATTAATACTTTATTCTTCCCTTTCTGTTCACTCCTATGGCGGAGTAAAATTTACGCCATTATTGAGTGATATTTCACTCCGAAACCAGCTACACCTTATACCACAACATCGAACTCCGGAAATTTTTAACAGTGTACAGACGATGAAAAAAAGCAGGCAACAACTGCTTTTTTATGTGCCATAAGCTTGTGGAACAGCTGACAATTTACAGAATGTAAAAACTGAAAAAATGAAAATGAACAAAAAGTAAAATTTCGGTTAAAACAACTCTTTGGCATTAAGAAATTTGACAATAATAAAAAAAGCGTAACGGTATGTTAGAGGAACTATAGTTCATCTGATCAACTACAAAAAAGTGTAGATCAGAGATTCAGACAATATATATGTTCCAACTTAAACAAAAATAACAATCAAAAAGTCAAAAAAAATATTTCCGCACAAAAAATCGCTGATAAGATAAATCTCATCCAGCTGACTGCCAAAGGCACGTATTTGCCAACGTTTACAAGCAAGCGCGAATTTTTCCCAGCTAGTAGGAAAGTGAACTTGTGAAAAAAGCAGGGGGCTTGAGAGGTTAAGTCGCGATAGTTCGACGGAATTATATAAGGATAATGTTGCAGTAGACTGCCAGTACAGTTTGAAAATGATCGTCACGGTAATACCGCTGCTTTTAGGTTCGTACTTGTCACTTTCTATCAATGTAATCTGAACCGAATGTCAGCTCGCATTTTCATCCACCATTTGCCACTTGATTAAATGACATAAACATAACGTTTCCAGCTGCACAGCTTCCCTACGACCAATCATCCCTCAGAAATGGTCCGCAGTTCAACTTCTTTATGACGTTTAACGGTTTAGTCACCGCTCCGGAAGATAATGCTTTTCAAGGAATAAACATTACCAGTCTCATGGCCTGTCAGCCTAGATTGACCGAAAGTACCCAAAATCTGAACTTCAAGGTTCTAAACTGTAATGCCAAGAACGCTACTATTGTGGTCTTTGTACAAAACCAGTACGGCGAAGCCCGCCTAATAGATGAGAAATTTGATACAGACGCCTTTTCTTCTGACTACTTTTTCGGGGAGAGGGGAGTTGAGGGTATAGTGATGAATAGGACACACCATATGGACAGCGTAAAACAGTACTTCGCTAAAAGTTTTGCGATGTTGTTGAATGTGGGTACAAGTTTGGCTGGAAGAGATAGTGGGAAGTTTCAGGATGAAGAGACATTTGGGATGATTGGATGTAAGGCAGATTTCGAGCTGGAGAGAAAGACTTCGAAGGACAGACTTGGGGAAGAGGAAGAACGTGGAGAGATGGTGTTGGAAAGTGCGTTTAAGGAACCGGGCCAGGTGTTGACAATTAAGAAAGATGTGGATCTGGAGAACTGCCCCGATTTTGTGAAATATACGTCAAAAAACAGGAGAGATCGTATGGGGACCACAAAGGTGAGGAGTGATTTTGATACAGTTGCATAAGATCTATAAAAGTGTGAGATGCTGGTATAAGATTACGTAGCATAGAAAAAGTTTTTGACAATGTTATTTCTATCATGAAACGAAATCGAGCTAACGTAAACTTTCCTTGCCCTGAGGAAATAAATTCGTATGATTAAGTTTCTAAAACCGTAAAATTGTAATATTTACGAAATATTCGTACAAACTATGACCTATTTAGTAAACAAATGGTTGGCTATACTTTTTTTTACAATTTCATTCTTGCGAATGATTTCGTATTTTCTGAGTTCAGTTTCTCTTTGAATGTTTTAGTTAGAATCGAGTAATAGAAAACGATTTGGCTCTTTAGGACTTTAATACACTGAGAAAAACAGTTTGTCTGAAAACCATGTGTATTGGGTTTTTACGTAAAAGTTACGTGTAAACGAAATAAACATTAAAATTCGTGTGAACAAAATTACCACTTAACCGCTAGGCCACGGACTTAGAACTCGAAGACTTGAGATTGAGTTCTGATTGAGAGTGATTTTTTTCACACAAATTAAACGTGTTTATTTCGTTTAAACGTAAGTTATACGTTACAACGGTGACAATACCCGGCCTGAAACATAGAATTTGAAAATATCGCTATGTTTCTATAGTGATATTTTCACTATAGAAATATAGCGATATTTTCGCTATGTGAAAGTTCATATTGAAATGAACTTTTTAATAGGGAGTAGTTTATTTTAGTCGAGTACAGTGCTGTTCAATGCGACCCAGCCATTCCAAGAGATAACTCTATTCGCGTTTTTTCGTACCCCATTTTTTATATACTGAGAAAACGAGATACCACTATATTAGTACGCAATACAATTTCAAGTGGTAAGGCATATTATTTGTCAAATGGTGAAAACGGTAACCCTTAAGTGGTAAAGTTGAGGGTTATCACTTGAAGTTGTAAGGGATTAGTGTTGATACTTCGAACTTTGGAGGTTATAGTTTTGTCAAACATTAAACCAATGCCAGACGATATTGTTTGTACTTTTCTCATATTGTTGTATGAAAGTTAATTTAAAATTGGTAGTTTCGACAAATATCTTTATTTTTAAACGTGTGAACACAACGCAATTACATGGTACGACATAGGTACAACTTCAAGTGATAAATGATTACCACTTGGCACTTTTACTACTTAGGTGGTACCATTTAGTTTTCTCAGTGTGCTCGTAATTAAACTATTTGAATCGTAACAATGTGATCACGATTTTACGATGCAGGGAAAAGATGATTTTCGAATCTTCAGCTTCCTATTCTGATATACATGGCTAGCATTCTTTTACTTTTAAACTTTTAGTTAAATTTGTTCAATTGTAATAACACATTTCATTAAGAAAAAACGAAAAAATGTTTTGACACGTTTTTTCGTTCTTGAATTTAACCCCATTCATTTTATATTTCATTAAATTTATTTTTTATACAGCAAAAACTAAAAATAATGTATAAATCCAGACTACATTAATTCAGCTTTAATTGAAAGATATTAACAAGGATGACTTTATTTGAGAAAACCTGTTATGAACAGAAACTGTGACAATTATTCTTGTTAGTACAAACTTGGATCATATCATTCACCATGCAAGGCTGGTCTGAAATTATGAATTATTCGTTAAATATTAACACTTTTTTCTTTCAGTGAATTTTTATTTCATGTGTCGTTCGCACGAAGTTCGCGGGTCAACGCTTATTTAGTTATTTATGCTTTGAAGACATGCGCGAAAAGTACTGTGAAATGAATTAAAAAAAAAATATATTATTTTGACTTTACACCACTTCTGAAGTATTATTTTACTTCGTTTAATACTTCGTTTATTTCTTCTACCGTTTATAAAAAAAAAATGTTTCGTGTTCCAATAAGGATTTGAGATCTAAAATATTATCACACACATCTCCTGAATTATTATAGATTGATAGGAATTTAATTTCGAAGAACAATTTAAAGGAATGAGGAAACTCGTGAGAAAGGGTAAAACTCCAAAGTGGAACAAATGCGAATTTTCACTTGACCAAGATTAAGAACAAAGTTGGTTCGCGTAACTTCAATTTTCACTTGCGAAAACTGTATTCACGGAATGCACTGTGGTGCACGATTTTTCGTAGTATTGTTACCACTAAAGTGGTAACAATACTATTAGGGGATATATGTTCTAATACATATATAATATATTTGCAGTCTATAGATAAATTCATATATTAATTTATCTTTGGATTGTTAATTAAGGGGTGATACGCAATTATCGCCATCATGTTGGTTTATTACCAGAAAGGTTTTGTTAATAAATACCACAGGAAAGATTTAGTTAAATGGCATTTGTTTATATTAACACGAATTTGCAAAACATATGTTCATTTACCAAATCATCAAATAATTAAATTGTTAATATGAAATGTTCGTAGAACTGTATAGGTCCTATTGCATAGACCTTCTTTAATCACTTAACTTCATTTTTCATAATATCGATTCTTCTTCTCCCCCGCCCCAATGATTCCGTCAGAGTCATGGTTAGGAGTTATACTGCCGAATATAATGCTCAGATTTTTTTTTTCATGCATTAAATTGCACAAAAAGTTACGTTCTTCGACATACAATGTTTGAAGAGTTTTTCATTGAATTTTTTGTTTGCTGCACCTCCATTGAAAAATTGACTTTAGTTTCACGTAGAAAATTTTTAATAGAAATATTTTTAAAGGAAAAAGTATATCATTTTACTAACTCGATTTTATAAAAGGCCGAAATAATTCGTTTTCATACAACACATCAATTCGATATATACATTAATCACGTCAACTTGTATTTATTGATTCGTCGATAAATAACGGTATTTCCACGCTGCCTGCCTTCAGCTTCTACATATTCAATATTGCACTGGCAAACACAGAATAATGATTATGTGGAAATTATATGTGTGTGCTATGAGAAAAATCATATGTCAAATATTGCTTCATTTATGGCTGTATACTTGCTCGGTGAAAATTTTCAGTTGATTTAAGGAACTCCGTGAAACAATAAGCTTCATTGGATGTTACTCTATAGTTACCGATGTACCAGAGCAAGATAATAGAATGAGTTTATTAAAAAAGGCCCGAAGTCACATAAAACAAAAATAATTAAATTATTTTAATGAACAAACAATTAATTTAATAATCCAGGAATAACAGTAACGTATAGATTTGATCAATGTACTCTAGATGTTTAAATGCAATCAATGCGTTTCATTCAAACAATGATACATATATTTTTTATTAAACAATAGTCAACCCGGGAGCGAAACAACTTATTTTTAATGTTTATATTAGTTTCGTTAGTTTTGTTAGTTTTGGTCCTGAACATGAAAGTGGAACTTTATTGTTTTGGTCTCTGGTGTATATTTGTACCCCTTTCTCGAAATTTCCATAAGTGAATATTCACTTATTGTACGTGAACGACTTTTAATTTATTCAAATAAGGGAATGCCCACTTATTGAAATTTAGAGAGAAATTATTCGTTCTAGGTTTAATACTGTGTATACCGCGGAAATTGCTTTGAATTTCCCAATTTTTAAAGAGCACTGCAAAGACCGGTATAAAACAAATGAAACAATCATAGTGTAATCGTATACACGTTGAGAAATGTGTACACGAGTATGTAAGTTTGACAATCAGAGAGCAACTGGGCTCATTTTAGAGTCTTGAAAAAGTCTGCGTCATAACCGAGATACAGATTTTATTCGGACAAACCAAAGTATTATTTCGCGAGAGTATTTGTTTAAACCAAAGTACAAACGTCTGCAGTGCAATATGTCATCATTGTAATGAAGCAATAAATATACCTCGAAACTGAATATAAACACAGGTTATTCGAATGCATGTTCGATTTACATGGTAAAATATATTTCATATAAACTTTAAAGAAAATTGTTGTGGTTGTTGTAAACGAACGTTATAAAAACATTTAATTATATTTTATCAAACGCGTGAAAACTAATTTTCTGTTCCCAAGTTTAAAAAAGATTCCATATTTGAATTAAACACGTCTTATTTGTGATTTATTCTCTAAAAATAAAACACTTGTTATCGTTATATTTTCTTTTTTGTATTAAATATCAGTTTCCAGCATATTTTCACAATGTATGAAACAAGTTTCTGTCAAACAGAATCCGAACAAAAATTAGTGTTGATAAGAATTGAATTTACAGTATAGAAAAAAGCAAAAGAGACAAAAAAACAAATAATTTTTTTACATTTTAACACTTTAATTGCGCAAATTCGCGGATGCGTGTGATGTTATTGTATTAGAGTGCTGAAGTTTCATAGGAATCAAGATTTTCTGTCAGTTTCAATCTTTTTTCACATAATAACCTTGCATGAAATTTGTTGCTTTAAAATGTACATTTTTTCTAAAATATTCTCATTATGAAGAACAATTCCTAAGGCAGCACGTTAGTTGAATCAATGTAGATTCAACTTTTCCGAAATCCTTGAATCAACGTTGCTTCAACGTTAATTCAAGGATTAATTCAGTAATTCAGCGTTCAACGTTAATTCAGTAATTCAATATTGGCTCAACGATGAATTAACGGTGGTTCAATGTTGACCAAAGATTGAATCAACGTTGACAATCATCAGTGTAGCAAAGTTGAATCAACATTGAATCAGCGTTTGAGAACAACGTTGAATCAACGTGGAATCAAGGATTGAAAACTTAAAAATTTCGCTATATTTTTAACTAGTAAAAAGCCATAAACGTTTCTTCAACTTTGATTCAACTTTGTTATCGAATGTGGATTCAACGTTGACTTAACTTTCGATCAACGTTAACATGATGTTGAATCAACCCTAGTTTAACCTTAGATTAACATTGACTCAACCTTAGCAGATAATGTTGATTCAACCTTGATCAAAGTTGGCTAAAGGTTGATTCAATGGTGGCTGAAAACGTTGATTCAACCGTCTCCAACCCGGACATTCGTAAGTTGAGTCAACATTGAATCATTGATCCAGCAACGTTGAACCAACGTTGATTCAAGGATTATGGGAAAGTTGAATCAACGTTGATTCAACTAACGTGCTCCCTTAGGAATGTATCGGAACCGTTATTCGCTTGCTTATGATACTACTATGGCATGGTTTATTACGTAAATTATATACACATTTCAGTCGTACCCATCTAATCATACTACATTAGTTATAACCATACAAATACTGTAACGATTTTCTGTGTCCCTACTTTACAATAAGAGACATATTTAATCGATCTAAAATTGTATTTTTTATTTTTGTTTATAAATCTCTCTGAACCATTCCTTCTCCACACATATCATAACCCTCGCATCTCCTCTACATTTTCTCATTTTCACAAGACATCTTTTTCCAGTAACCGAAATCAACACCCAATGGCACCTCGGTCCCCAGTACACTTTCTCCCTAGTCATCGATAGACTCATCTCCGACGAGATCAACAACGACAATTTTGGGGACATCGGCAAAGGCAGTGTATTGTGTCAGCCGAAGCACGCGCACCACTTGATCTGCCACTTTAGCGAATTCAACGGAACCAAGATGAGCTTCGACAGAGTCTCCCGGTCCGTGAAATACCTGACTCTGAACTACCTAAGTCAAGGACCGCTCGTCTTCGAGTTGAAATTCAACGAAAAAGGGGTCGACCACGTCGTCGTCCCGCGGAACCACAATATTACCAATGAAAGCGATCCAAGTTCAACTTGTCGAAAACGATTGCTGACAAGTGTCGTGCGGCTAATGCAAACGGGCATTGACCTGAGGGGCAGGGAGGAGGAGGGGTACTTCGAGGAAAGTGAGAGTTACCCTCCCAGCGCGTGCAACGTCAGCGTGCAAACGGTTCGGGGTGTGAAATCAGAGGGGTTGATGATCGAGAAGGATTTCGAATTGGAACTGGTACCGTTTGAGCTCGATGCGAACACCGTTTTTTACGTGCGCAAGACCAGGAACCCAGAACAGTGTCCGGATTACTTCAAGTATTATTATGACCTGCCACTTGACGATGTTTTCGAGGCAGATATGGTACGGGTTGGTTGGGTTTCTAAAAATCATGTGAAATCGGTTGAAATCCAGCTGCAATAGATCATAACGTTACGAAAAAGTTTCCAAAAGCAGTTTCAAAACGTTATGCTTTATTGGGGCTGTGTTGCTAAAATTTTAGCGGCATGAAGAGGATTTTTTGTGACAAAGCGTGTAAAATCTAACAAAAAATACGCTGATAGCAACAATGTTGGGAACGATATGAAAAATAGATTTTATTGGAAAATATTTAAGCCCTTGAGTAGCGCTGAACAGGAATTGTTTACAATTTTGACGTGAATTCGTCATTGCACAGAGGGTTGGGAAAACTCAGTTCATAGTTGGGAAAACTAAGGACTGAGCATTGAACACGGTAAATACTTGCGACGAATAAGGGTTTAATTAAAGGAATTCAGTAGGGTATTTCGACCAAGGTATACCGATATCTAAAGTAAAATTTTCTTTGTCATTTTTCTGTTTTCGGATACTTTGGAAACTGTTTTTGGACAATCTATATATCTGGAGTTAAGCTTTAACATTTTTGGTTTTACGTAAACCAATTATACAGAAACACCCTGTATAATTGGGTTGCGTAAACTTTATAATTGATTTAACGTAACTATAATTCAGTTAAGCGTGCCAAATTGTATTTGTTCAATGAATGAAATGTTAGATGTATAACGTTTTTTTATTGGGCGATTAACGTATTTCCAATGGGAAAAAAACTCGAATAGAAAAAAAGTTAATAAATATTAAGCAAACGTTGTGAAAACGTTCATGTTACATGGAATCGTTTAAAAGACAAAAGGATTAGATATTAATGAGTGGAATTTTGATGATGATTTTGGTATAAAGGTTACTGAATTTTTAACCATCAATTATTTGAAACGAGATTTATTAATATTCAGATTTTTATTGAACCGATTCGTTTTAAGATAAAAGGATTCCTTAATTATTTTTAGCGTTGGAATTTCAGAGTTAGAAGCTAATCGTATCCAGTCGGAAACCTCTTTTCTAAGATTAAATGTCTTTTTTTTATTTTACCTAATTTCAATTTCGATTACTTTTTAAATAATTTACGTTCTCTCTATCGGAACCCACAATCTGACAACAGTATGTCATCAGCAGTATGTCAGCAAGTTTGTTGCCATCCTGATTAGCACCGTTGCCTCCTTCTTATCATCTCGTCATTCTCTGTCTAGCAACAAGGTGGCAAAGGTGTGATATCAGTGTGGCAACAGGCTGACTTTCATTTTTTGCGCGGGCTATTTAGAACCAAGAAAATCACCTAGTGTTCCGAGACTTGAAAGTTTAAGAAGTACTCTAAAAATACTCTTTTTGTATTAACCTTTAGAGGACGGGGTCCACCTAAGTGGCCCTCAGGCGGTGCTTATTGCCCACATAACTCAATAATGTGTATTAGGTCTCAGACCTCAAACCAAAAAAATCGCTGAAAAAATAGCCCGTCCTCTAAAGTTCATGTAAAAATATATGCTAATTTTACATGTCATTTCTCTTAGTGTAAGTAAAATTAAATGTCACTATATTTTGTCTCACCAATCAAAATATAATTTTTAATCGTATTTTTCAAAAAATGTTACCGTTTGTGAATGATATCAAACTTGTAAATTCCGAATTATGTGTTCTATTATACACTGGGAAAAATAATATGCTGGACCAGAAGCAACAACGATGTTGAATTACATGGCAAAGGTCAAATGAAAGGGCAACACTGAATTTAAAGAAAGATGCCAACAATCGCTGTTTATCTTTTTCCATTTCAAATATTTACATATTTGTGTCCTTCGTAATATTGTCCCAACACTGAATCTACTTTCAGTTTAACGTATTATTTTCCCCAGTGCATAAGCCTTTTTTAAAACTTATAAAACTGTTATACTTATTATTTGGTAACTGAATCCCTTTTTTCTGTTTCAGCAACATTCTTCTAGTCACATGCTTATCACAGACAAACACTTCGAATCTTTCGGTCTCTTGAAGGCTACGTTAACCACTCGTAATTCTAAAAACACCTATGACCTCACGGAAAAGATGCACCTGAAACTCGAAAGCATTACTCCAGCCACCGAGAAACTAAGTCCCATCGAAAACCCCATCAAAACCTCCATTTTGGCTACTCCAGAAGAAAACAGCGAAACCACTGAGGAAACCAGCGCAAATTAATAATTTAACAACGAAAATCAATATTTCTCCCAAAGTACATTGTACAAAATGAGTTGGTACTGACAGGAAATACAGACTTCATGAAATTTTCTAAGATAAAATCTTATTGTTTTTAGCTTGTACATTTCAAAACAAATCCATTAAATTGTGAACCATCTTTCGTTGATTTTGTATTAAGAAATATGGAGTTCGTATGAATTTCAATTTCCGTTCTAGATTGTAACTTCTAATTACTGAATCTTTAAACGAATTAATATTCAGTCATAAGCATGACTGATCGATTTTATCATGAATTTTTTTATTTATTTTAAAACTTCTTACATTTTTTTAGTAAAGTGCAAAATATATATTCCAGTTAACCAACGACTGTTTAAACAATCGACGTGTAATAATTCTGTAAAATTGAGTAAAACCAATTCCATTGTTGTACGTATATGTCTTTTTCAATCTACCTTTCGGACTTTCGTTTCACGCGATTCCAAGCGAGTTCCGGCAAAAAATATATGCTCTTTCGCCGTCCTCTCGATTGCAAATTGCGAACATCCCTCTGGCGTTGCGCGTAACTTTCCTTAATACGAAGATGTAATACAATCTTGTATGTAAGTGGATCCGGAGAGAACCAAAGATGAGATGGAAATATTTCATAAAACGAGGTCTCGTTCGAACTGAAATTAGCTGACGAGCGGTGCAAAGTGATGGAAAAAGGATGCTAACGTTTTGGGATTAACGAGGGTAGTGGTGCCACGGTATTTTTAGGACGATGCCACGCACCGATCTATCGATCGACGGACGAATTGATGAGCATGGATAATAATGAATTACGAGTCTAGAGTCTTAACGCGCTAAGCACGTATTTTTTATTTAAATAATTTTAATCCATTTTGTACGCTAAAGACCCCGATAGAACAAGATGTATATTATACATATATTAGATGGACATTCATACATAAAATAGATATATACATATA
>JABFPB010007745.1:0-10720 GCA_022817645.1 Ceratoteleas bidentatus | reverse complement strand
TTACTTTCTATTTTACTATATATATATGTATATATATATATATATTCCTATACCTAGAATAGGTATATAACCAAGACTATATATATAAAGAAAACATATTACTAACTACTATGTCAACAACATTTTCTAATTATTTTCAACATTTATCATTTTTTGAACCATTACTGTTTTTTGTATAACGAAATAAAAAAACTTTAAAAAAATGTCTCCAAAATTACATGTTTAACATATAAACATTTGTTTTAGAATGAAAAAGAAATTTTTTTCTTCATCTGCAACCAGTTTGTAGGGACTTTACAAAATTCGACATTTTCAAATTGTTCCTCCTCCTAGGGAGTTAATAGGAAAAATCTGAAAAAAATTTAAAATTGACGACAAAGAATCCCTTTACTAAGTTACGATTTTTTCGAAAAAACATTTTGTTTCGGTGCTATGCCTCCTTGACCCCCTAAAAATCCCCCCCCTTAAAAAAATGTTGATATCATTGAAATCGTCTTCAAACGCGCTATTTGTCCCCAAAGTTTCATCAATTTATCTCAATTAGATAAAAAGTTTTTTTTCGGCCCGGTGCCCTACCTTAACTAGGATAGACGATTTGTCAATCGTTTGTCCAATTTGACGTTTCCGTTGGAAGGATTGCTGAAGAAGGATGCTCGGTTCAAGTGGGGCGAGGAGCAGAAATTCGCGTTTATCGAAATCAAAAATCAATTCGTGATGACCGCGGAACTGTACTTGATACAGAGTAACCGAAGTTGGGGCCTTGAGACCGACGCGTCCAGTCGTGGGTTGGGGCGCGCTTGTTTCAATACGACGCCCAGGGGGAGTACAATATCGCGTTCGCTAGCCGCAAGTTGAAAGATGCGGAGAATAGGTACAACACGACCGAGTTAGAGCTCCTAGCGGTCGTATGGTCGGTTGATTTTTCTGGCAGGTCGAACGATCTTGGTTCGGATCGATCACCGCTCTCTTACTTATATGGCCACATATCCGCTAGTATCTCATCGAATTACTCGATGGTTGATGAAGGTACAAGAATTCGAGATTACGTGGCATTAAGGTTTCGGAAAATGCAACTGCCGATACGCTTTCTCGGCTACCAGATTATTTCGAGGGCAAAGAAGGACGCGAGGGAGAAGTTCGTCTTCGAAAAATCAGTTTTGAATGGGATGAGAATGGATGGGGTCGCAAAATTCGAGAATCTTAAGCGCGCGACGATGAACTTCAGCAATTGGAGCTAAGAAACCGGGACAAATTTCGTGTAGATAACGAGGGAATAGTCCGAGTAGAGGGGGAGAATGGGGGTAGAATTCTTATTCGCTTCGATATACGACTTAAATTCGTGGTAGCAGTGTGGTAGTAGCGCACTTGGTGTCGGACAAAATGCGAGAGTTTATAAACGCTAAGTTTTTTATTCCAAACATAAATAGATTGACGATGGATATCGCGGCATCGTGTATGCTCTGTCAGAAGAGTAAATGGCATAACAAGACATACGCAGACCGCACCGCTCAAGAAGTTCCAGCGGGCCCAGGGGTTCATCTGTCGGTAGATTTCTTTGACCCTCTACCTACCAGAAAGTTTGGCTGGAAAATTATTTTCGTTGCCCTCGATGAATTTTCAAAGCAGGTGACCCTAGCACCCCTGAAAAGAGCGACCACGTCACAAATCGTTAGATTTTTTGAAAATATCTTCTTTGAGAGCCGTGGAAAACAGACATGTAATACGTCAGATCTGGGACGTCAGTTTAAGAAGGGGGAATGGCAAAACTTTGGGAAAAGAAACGGGATAGACATAACAACCCTTACAACCCCACGTCAAACCCGGTTGAGCGCGTAATGACAGAACTTGGGCGGATTTTTAGGGCATACTCTCACCACTGTCATAAGCAATGGTACTGTTATCTACTATTAGCAGAATGGGTCCTAAACATAACGGTACATAGCGCGACGGGATTTACGCCCAACGAATTCCATGAGAAGGAAGGGACGTATAGAGAACGCGAAAAAATTCTGAGGGAACAGAAAATTGAAATCGCGTAAAAACGACTTTTAGATCGATTCAAAAGTATCGCGGAACAACAAGACGAGAGGTTTCGTACAAGAGAGAAAGTTTTAGTTCGGAAGCATACTTTGTCAAATCGCGGGGAGGGAGTCGCAAAGAAATAGGCATTATTGTACGATGGCCCTTATGTGGGAACCGAGGAAGTTAAGGATAATGCGAGAAAACTGGCTTCACTGGCCGGGAAATCCATTAGGACTCATAGCGTTCGGCATTTAAGACCGTTCCGAGAAATGAATTTTGATATAATCGAGCGCAATAATAAGTGGGAACGCTATCTTTCATTCAAATAGGTTTGTTTTGATTTGGTCATAAAGCGAGATTAGAGTTGTGGAGTATTATTTTTGAAATGTTTTTTTTTTTGTACTGAGTATTATGACTGTGTAGTTAAGTCGAATTTAGTTTCGAAAGTTTCGAGCAAAATGTCAGACGTGCCGTCGGAAACGATTCGTCGGATTAACGCGGTCGAAAAGATGCTCGCCGAAGAGTGGAGGTTGTGCAACGTTATCACGCGCGCAACGTCGTTTATGGAAAAGCTAACGCTGCAGGAAGAGCTGCGATATGCCCAAGCCCAGTAGGAAACTAACCGTATTCCGGTACCAATTTCTACAGCCCTCGCGTACGTGCGAGAAAGGGATCGAGTCTTGTCGACGTTTGTGCAGAGCACGCAATATTCCGACATCTCTGAGGACAAGCGGCTCACTCAAGGCCAGGATGGGCATGCCCAAGATGATAATCCGGCGAAAGAGAACATGCTAGTTCAGTCATCAACTATCGCGGTGCCAGAATCTCATACCGGAGTGGCGAAAATTGCAGGGGTGAGCGCTGACTTCGCCCGAGCTGAGCCATTGAAAGCGGCCCAGTTCCCGAAGGGATTTCCAGTCATTCGACAGATTGCGAAAATCATGTCTCCTTTCATGGGCAATCGAAAGTTAGTGAAAACGGAAACCTGTGGTTCGGACGGGCGTCCTGGGTCAAAGCGTGCCAAAGGTATTGGGATCGGTAATTTTTTTAGTAATTTTATTGTTGTAGCTTGTTGGGACGCTAGTTACAGATAGTATTCGTTCGTGTTTTCAGAATATGGGAAAGAGCCTGAAAAGTGACAAGCGAAAGGGGGAGTCTGCAATATGTCTGGAGGAAATCATTTTGGTTATTAAAATTATTTTTTTTGTTATCACGCGATAAACTTAATAAAATGAATCGTTCACATTGATATTGTTGTGGCTTTTTATTTTGAATGTGAAGGCGTCGAGAATGCGATGCTTGCCTGAAGTGCGTAGCGAATGGACCTCCGGTTGATTTCGAGCATGTCGCCGAGTCAGCATGGTTGAAGTTGGTGGCGAAAGCGACTTCGGTCAACTTCACGCGGGTTATATAATAGGGGCGGGACCCTAGAAGTGGCTTGAATCGATTTCGCTTATCAGCCAGTAATACGTGACGTCGCGTGATGTGAATTCTGGGCGGGGTTAGAAGCTGTATAAGGCGAGCGAGATAGGGCGCGTCTCTCTTAAAAATTCAGAAAACAAATTACTCGATTACGCGAACATTATACTCGTTATATCTTCTAAGTTATATCTAACCAGATCAGTGCGATTATAGCGCGTAGCACGTTGAGAGCTCCGCCACGCCGGCGTTGAAGTTCCGTTTCAAAACTTCGGGCCAGGACGTTCCGGCAATTTCTACCCCGGACGTCAAACTTATCAGTTCAATACACGTTTGAATATAAGGCTGGGTCGATATTACTTGATCAACACCAAATCATACCTCCTGGAAATTTGGATTGATATCAACTCTTTTGCACACTTAAAATTTTAGACTACTACATCTCTCCGTTGTAAATTTTATTTAATAAAGTCTTTTAATGTGTTCAAACAGTGTTCATTTTGGAAACTATTTCGTTCAAGTCGTTTGAACCCATCAAAAAGGTTCTACCGACATTCAGCACCTTTTAAGTAATGTATTTTGCTAAGAATAATGTTTACATGATGCCATGCAGTTGCCAATAGTTGTAAGTTAGTTGTCTGGAATTATTTGCCAAAAAAGTGTCGACTGTTGGGCCAATACCGCGCCAACCATTTGCCGATGAACGGCATGCGGTTGTGTTAAGCGGTTTGCGAATAAAATTGTTTAGTGATCGCCCAATGTAATGCCAAGGATCTGCCGATGATCGTTATTTCATTGGCTGAAGTCGTATGCCAAAAAAATGCGCATTGTTGGGACAATATTCTGCCTACCTTTTACCGATGATCGACAGTTGATTGTGTAAAGTGGTGTACCAATAAAAAATTTCAGAATTGACCCAACGTAACGTCAGGCTTCTGCCGATAATCGACTGAAGGTGGTATAAATATATTTGCCAAAAAAAATATACAGTGATGACGATGTACGATTCTTCGATGATAATTGGCAGCAGGTTCATGGGCTATTCACGGACCAAGGTTGTGCCAACTGTTGGGAAATATATCAATTGTTCAATTGTCGAAGAAAATGTACATTGCTAGACCAACGCTGTGCCGATTGTTTACCAGTCTTGACAGAGAGTACGTAAGCGTTTCATTTCGACTGTTTTCCACGGCGGATTGTCACTCTAGTGCCAATTATGCGCCTATTGTAATGGCTGGTAAACTGCAGATTTTTCTATATGGAAGAGCGTACACTCGGTATCGTCATTGCAACGTCTCTGCAACCAAAATTTATGCGACAAATGCCGCAGGGTCGTCCATGTAACGTAACATTGGTAATCAAACGTTGAGCCGACGTGCTTTTGTAAAATTAGTATCTCAGGATAACGTTGCTGCCACGTTTTGGTTTGGTGAGTGTGAAAAACTCATTTTTCAGAATTTTTTCAGAATTTTTACGTACCTTTTTCAGACTTTAATGTCTGAACTGTCCCAGTTTCCAGAGTGTTTTCAAAGTTTTTGTAGACTTCGTTTCCGTCTTTTTGCAGAGGTTTTCAAGAGTTTTTTCAGAGTTTTCATCTTTTTTTCACCAGGAAGTATTATATGCTAATACGGATTTTTTAGAAATAAACATAATATTCTCAAAATGTTACAGTAAGTGGTAATTAATGTTCAAAGAATATCTTCTAAATACTCTAAACATGTTCAGAGAACATTCTTTCCATTCTGGACATTAAAATAAAATATACCGAAAATGTTACAAAAATCCCCCAGACGATTAAATAATGTTCAGAGAATGTTCCCTGCAGGTAAAACAAATATTCTTTATATTTAAATTTATTCTAAGTTTATGTAAATTATTTGTAAGAAAAATTTTATTTGAATTCTAAATTCTTTAGAATTAAAATAAAATGGTGATTCGAAAAATCACAGCCTCCGCCTGTAAACATGTCGGACACCTCCTGATAGTTCTAGATTATTATAGCTGCGCAGTATTCTCCATTTTGAAGTGTAGGAATCTTCCATGAAAATCTAGAAACCTTGTTATGCCAGAAAGAATCCGACATGTTCTATAGAATTGTACATCTGATATCTCCTGAGAGTTCTATTTTGTTATCGGCGCAGAAATGTATACGGTTGAAAAAGTAGGAAACTTCCATGAAAATCTAATATATTGTTATGCCAGGAAGAATCCGATATTTTTTACTATAAAAACGTGCATTTGATATCTCCTTACAATTCTAGTTTATTATAGGCGCAGGATTCTTTTTCCGCTTGAAAAAGTAGGAAACTTCTACGAAAATCTGGTTAAAATTTTGAATGGCGGAATTCAAATTCGCTGTAAAAATGTAGGGAACCTCCTGATAAAATCGGGTTAATTAAGGAAAAACATGAGTTTTTCTGTTTCATTTTTCCGTCCAATTCTAGTTATTCATTAACTAGAATTTCCTGGATTTTTAAACGCGGGCAGTATACTGACTCGGAAGGGAAGAGGGAGATTTTTCGTCGATCATTCTTTGATGATTACTAATAAGTTCTATCATGTACACTACCGACAGAAAGTTCGTGAATACGCCATACATTTTTAGGTGAATTTTGAACGATCGTATCTTCATGTCTGCACAGGATAACACAATTTGGCGAAGTTTTATTCGGAAGAGTGGACAGTGAGCTTTTTAAAAGTACAAGTCGCGTAAAGAAAGGACCCCGCACTTTTGATTGCACTTTCGTACTGTTTCTGGCTCAATATTTCTGAGCCAGAAACTCTATGTTTTTTAAATCAGGGTATACGCCATGCCCATATCCAGGGTGGTGTCACAGTCGACTACAGTTCTGGACCTTAGAGTTCCAGTCACACCGAGGCCGGTACAACTTACTACTAGGGCCTCTTTACTGAGTTATAACTGAGTTATGCTGAGTTAATGAAATTTCGCGACATAAAAATTCACTTGCCGTATAATCTCAACCATCAAAACCGACGAAAACACAAAACTTTATTTTTTAACTTGAAACCGATATTTTTTAACATTAGCTGATGTCACAATTTCGGGCCAACTGACAACTGGCGCCTTCAGCGGAATGGAACTGTAAGACCCCTCACGATTTACACAGGTTTGCTGGGCCGTGTCACCCCCATATCTTTGAATGCCACCGACCTGCACTCTACCGTTGGAATCTAAAGACAAACAACTGCTAAAGAAAATTTTAATTAGCATTTATTTAATTAAAATTAATTTTTTGTTGACCACAATTCAGCTTGTAATGGCAAGTGAACATGCGTGTTACAATGTTTATAAACGCAGATAGCAGCTTGAATTTTTTCTTTAGATTTGTAACAGGTCTTTATTGAGAATTTTCTCCACGGCGGGAGTTTTTCGTGGCGCTGTAGGCGTTACAGGCATGGCGTATGTTTCAGTAGCTCATGTCTACTCTTTCGAATAAAACTTTGCCAAATTGTTTTTCCGATGCAGAAATGAACATCGTTCAACGTTCACCTAAAAATGTATGGCGTGTTCACGAATTTCTGTCGGTAGCATAAAATAATAAAGTCCCGTCCTCTAAAGGTTAAAGGCTCTACGAATTTGTTGAAACAGTCAGTATTCATTCACTTTTCCCGGAATTACTTAGATTCTAAAAAGTAGCAAGGGCCCGGAAGTGAGCCCTTTGAAAAATGCTGATTATGAAAACATTTTTTGCTAACAATGAAAGCCTATGTAAATGCTCTCGGTTTTTTCACTAGTTTGTGAATAATTAAAATTTAGATTTTTTTAGATCTTGTTGTAAATTCCGCTAGCTGTTTATTATATATATATATATAAATAGAGGGGTGCCCGAAGGCACCTAAACGAGCCTGGGCCGAAGCCCTTTGCTCCCTCAATTTAGCATGCCGTTTAAAAGGGTCAACTCAGGGGGTTAACCAGTGTAAAACTCTGGTACCCCCCCCCCAGAGCATGACCCTCAGTTTCCCGCCATAGCGATTAACCATTCCCCATTAACTGGTACTAAGGTGAAAACCCCAAAGGGCAATTCACCTCACCAGGGGTCCTGGTACCTCCCCTGGCTGTCAAAAGATGCCCGAGCTGTTTATTAAGTTAGCGGAAAATTAAATTAAAAAAAAAGTAAAAGTCTCTAATTCGGGACTAAGGCACTTAATTAACCTTTAATTTTCCACTAGTCGCCAAACAGATTTTTCGATGTTGGCCCGCTAACTTAAGGGAGTTATATAGAAAGATACTTCATTTTTAACAGGGAGAAGCAATGCATGGCACAACGTCACGCGCACTGACAAAACCGCATACTACATTTCGTGATTAAATGGCCTTTACTCATATTCATAAAAATCAGTGCTATAAAATTTATTCTTGTAAATATCCCGGCACTCTAATAGATTGTCAATATTAAAATCACATGTTATGTTTCTGAACGCATCCAAAAGTTACATTACTCTTACTAATCCAATTTAGAATTCCCGATACACCGTTTAAAAGTTGCAACGTTCAAATTCGTTGCATTTTTTAAAGGTTTCCAAAAAATGAGATCAAAATTGCAAACGGCATTATTAATATTTTACAGAGCCATAATCGAGTTTCGTTCGACAGAAATACTAACTCGATGACATCCTAACCGAATGACGACGAGGTAAACTTTTTATTAATTTGCTGCAGGCTTTGAAGGAATTCCCGGAGGAGTTGCGGGGCGACGTATCGATGCATTTGCATCGCGAAATATTACATTTGCCTATCTTCTATTCAGCCTCGCAAGGATGCCTCAAATTATTGTCGTTGCACATTCGCAGTAACTTTTGCGCACCGGGGGAGTTCCTTATACACAAAGGGGACGCGCTGTCGTACATTTATTACCTCTGCAACGGTTCGATGGAGGTAGTCCAAGAAGGGATGGTCGTCGCTATTTTAGGTAATTCATAAATATTCAGATCATACATAGTGATACCCACTCGAATGACCACCCAGTCATTCGATGTTCACCCAGAATGACATCACCCGTTCAATGTATTTACCACAGCTGAATAGCTACACTGAGAAAATTAGATGGTGATGGTCGCCATCTAGATGGCGATTTTCGCAATTTAAATGGCGCTGGTCGCCATCTAGATGGCGGAAATCACCATCTAGTTTTCTCAGTGCAGCTTGTCGTCAGTCGACCGGCTACACAGAATGGATCGAAAATATGTGCGAAATGAAGTTTTTTCAGTCAAAATTAACCCCATATTAATCAGAATTTGCCATTTTCTTCTAGAAACTTTGTGTGCGGAATGTTTTTTATATTCAGTGCCACAATGATGTTGATCACTGGTGGCGCTCACGTGATATCAACGAGGTTGGATAGTTTGTACTCCAAGTGTTTAACGTTGTTTTTCATGATAAAGTTCGTTGCAACGATTATCATGGCTCTCGACAAATTCGGTCTCTTCTTTACAACACTTTGCAAATTATTCTGTAAGTATTGTTGGTCACAAATGTTTGTTTATTCTAGAATTCAGAACTAATTAGCCATATAATTATATTGTTTTACAGCATACTTTACAACCGGTTTGATTGTTTCATCTTCCGTTGCAATTATGGTAGCAGCACATGATCTTCGGGTAACTTTAAAGTAAGTGGCATTATTTATCGCTGGTGAATTAAGGGATTCAATTTCACCCAATTTTGTTGGGTCAACGATATTGGTTAATTCTTGAACTGCACTCGACAAAAAATGTGCCACTAAAAAATCACACAAATCACACACATTTTTTCTAAGTTTGGTTAATAGGATGCATTTTTTAATTTTGAAAAAATATGACGTCCCATCATGATTGTCATGCAAAAAATTCAACGTTTAAGCTACTCTGCTTCTTGTCAAACCCCAAAGTGGCAGGAAATGATTTGAAAAGTCGATAATTTTTGGGGATTGTTTAAATCCTTGAATATAAAAATTGGATCTAACTTTACCCTTTAATAACAGGGAGTTGTCAGCAGATTCTGCTGAGCAGGTGAACGTACAGAATCGCAATCGCTGGATATACTACATCACGTTTATTTTTGGATCGTCATTAATCCCCTTAGGATTGGTAAATCTTATCAACCTTTTGGATTTGCCAACTTGGAGTTTGTTAGCAAATGGCACCGTTCTGTATTGCCATTTCCAATGTATGTTAATTATCATGGCGTAAATGTCTTGTAATGTTATACAATATATAATTTTAATAATTGCCAATAAATTTCAGGCTCCGTAGCAGATAGGATTTACTTGATATCATCGTTGTCCATCCAATACTTTGTAAATGGTATACTTCTTCAGAAATGGTATCCGTATTTTGAACTTGCAACTCGTCGGAACACGGAACTTGAAAGGACAAATAAAAAACTCATGGATACTATTAACGAGCATTATAACAAGTATGTAAACCAGTTATCTTCACACATTTTTTCCTCACGCGTGCACCTAAATTCATATTTTGCTTCCTAAATCACAAGAGGAAAATAATATTTTTATTCCCTTGAAAGACAAATTGTTTCAATCGTCTCTTTCTATTTTCCAGGTTCTGCATGTGTACTTTATTGTATACCTTAACTGCATTTGCTTGGATTCTTGCGGCGTTACCAATTGCGATACGAAGGCGATTCGGAATACAGAACATCGTTTTGGATTTAATAACGATTACTTCCGTATTCGAAGGCCTCATCATGTTGATTATCTACATGAAAAAATTAAAAGTAGATAGTAAGCAGATCGTGACTTTTCGAAATAGAATGTTCTGAAAAACGCAAATTTTTCATAACATTGGTTTAAAAAACTGGAAATGTATTTTAACTTAATTTATTTTTTCCACCATATTATTGGAAATATTCTGAAGGAGAAATTTGGATAAGAATTTTTGTAACAGACTTCGTACATTAAGAAAAGTCGTTTCTAATAAAAATGTCCTTTTCTGACCAAACGATTCTTTTTCAATGTAAAATAATAACAGTATTTTTTCTGTCAAAATGATTTCTTTTTGCCAAAATTCTTCATTTCATCCCAAAAGAATAATTTTAAGAGTGAATAATTGAAAGGCCGGATGCAAAAACCGCCAAATAATTGAATTTTTTATTCAATAATTTTAATTCAAAATAATTGAATTAAAAATTCAATTATTTATTTACTTGTTTGTATATGTCTATTTATTTATATTAGTCTTTTTATTTATACAACGTTACATGCGTATTTTGTGTATTATATTGATTTATGTACCAAAAATGAAATTGAAAATTAAATGTTCA